>CM057382.1:65535000-65705000 GCA_030015415.1 Cynopterus sphinx | reverse complement strand
CCCACTGCAAAGAAGGGGTCTGGATGCGAAGAAGACCAGGGACTCTGGATTCTAGTCATGTTCTGAGTTCTCAGGTGCTCCCAGGGTCCTCCCCAGACATAGTTCAGAGTTCAGCCTGACCATCCATAATTGGCACGAGGTTGGCACGAGCAGCCCCCTTTGCCCCATACCTGCCTTTCTTTCCTGAGGTCTCAGAATTCCTCCTACTTACTACTCCTGTCCTTCCAGAAAAGTGGAGTGTGGAGAGGGTATGACTGCAGAATTCAGAAGGGCCTCTGTTAGGAATCAGCCATGCTGCCAACACCTCATTACACAGAGAACAGCTTTTTTCCAGATGGCTCTGATTTGGGTGATCACAGAGTCCTATATCATCTGACAGTCTTACCTGTCTGTTCACAGGTGAGGTTCTGCTGCTTCCTTCCCCTGCTCTACTGCCTGTTTTCCTCCCACTATGTGTAAGAAGAATGATAATAAAGATTATTCACTCAATCAGATATTCACTGAGCACCTCTATACAGCAGGCACCGTCTTCTGACTGGGGGTAGGCCTGTCCTAACACCTTAAATGTGCACGGTACTTTACAGCTTATGAAGCACTTTCAGTTCGACCCCCTAGTTTTTTTCTTTATGCATTTCTTTATTGTGCTAAAAGACATGTAACATAACCTTTGCCGTCTTAACCGCTTTTAAGTGTACAGTTCAGTAGTGTGGTGTGTATTCTCACTGTTGTGAAACATCTCCAGAACTTTCTCGGCTTGCGAAACTGAAACTCTATACCCATTAAACAGAAACTCCCCTTTGTCCCTCCTGCCAGCCCCTGGAACTGCCATTTTACTTTGCGTCTCTGTGAATCTAACTACTCTTGACCTTTCCTATAGTGGAATTGTGCAGTGGCTGTTCTTTTGTGACTGGCTTACGTCCTGGTGTGACTGGCTGATTTCACTTAGCATAATGTCCTCGAGGTTCACCCACGTCGTAGCCTGTACTAGAAACATTCTTTCTGAGATGGGCTAAAGGGAGCATCAGATCCCTTATTTTGGGCTGTCTGTGTACAGCACAGCTCAGTATTCCCCAAAGTGTGTTCTTAAACACGGGCAGATCCAGTTCCTCTGACTGTGATTATTCCTCCAGTAAGGAGTCCCACGGTCCAATAGGTCTGGGAAATGCTACACGAAAGCAAAATAATGTAGGCCGCTGAGTTGCAGAATGTCTCGGAGTCCTTAATTTGCTAATTCAGCCATCAAGTCAGCACATATCTACAAGCTGCCTACTGTGTGTGTGGTGTGCAAGGTGCCGGGAGCATCAGGCTGAGAAAGATGTGGCTCCCATGCTGGTGAATTCTAGATGCTAGCAGTAGACAGAGCTTAAACAGCTAACTAGCCACTAAGAATGTGGTATCTGTGACAAGTGCCACAGGAGAAAAGCTGGGTGTGGAGAGAACATTTGTCATCAGGTCCCAGTGAAGTTTGGGGCATCAGGAATGGCTTTTGGGGTGCGAGGAAATGATGCTCAAGATAAGATCTGAAGCAAAAGATGTGGACTAGGTGACAAGTGGTGGGTGCAGAGCATTTTAGGCAGGAGGACATTTTTGCACAGTCCCCAGGACAAAAGGGCTGGGCTTCTCTGCTGTGTTTTGAAAACAAACCTGAGGGAGGAATTCCTGCTCTTGTCCTTCCCACCCTCTGTGCCTGTGGGGCTGGGATTAGGCTTGGTGTAAGGAGCTCCTGGGAGGGTGCAGGATTGGGCTCTGCTTGCCTTGTTGCCATTAATTGTCTCAGAGACAATGCCCCTCACTTCTATGAGCCTCATTTTTCTTATTGATAAAATTATGGCAGACAATGTGATTCCAAAGATGCCTTCCAGCTGTGGCATGCAATGAATGCATCTCAATTTCTTAGGGTGGAGAGACAAGGGAAGTCAAGCTAATTGTAAACAGGGGAATTTTTAGACTAGAAGGGAAAGAATTCAACTCCAAGGAGGATGAGATAGAAAAGTGCGGTGGTGTGGTGGCCTTCCTACAGCTAGAGGTGACCCAGTCCAGAGGCTGTGTACTCCCTGGCGCCTCACGCCAGCGTGCATTTATTGACCAGCTGCTGTGGGGGCACAGGCCCTGCCCTGAGTCCAGAGGGGAAACTGGATTTCTTCACTCCTACCTCATCTGCTTTCTTGCAAAGGCAGCGTTTCCAGGGACATCGAGCCTAAAGAACTCTGGTGGGGACAGAGGGCTCTGATGGACACTGGAGAGGCCAGAGGCTGCCCAGTAGTTGGGCCAGTTCTGGGAGCGCAAAGACTCTGGAGTGAGAACAGCGATCTGGAATCCTGGAGAACCCCGCAGACACCCCCAAACAGGAGGCTTTAAGAGGAGCGTCTGTTTTATAAAGTCACATGCTCGCACACAGTGCCAAGAGTCCTATTTTTCGAACTCCTGCAGGTTGAGAAAAGAAGACCCCCCGTGGCATCGGCCTGGAAGTTAAGAACATAGAAGTTAAGAACAAATAATGAACAAAAGCTATTATCTCCCGGGATCCCTTGTTTCCATCTCTCTCCCACTTCTTCAACGCATCCAGCCAGACCCTTTTGTTCCGTCTCTCCCTCCCGGCCCCAGAAAACAGACTGTCTGCTTTTTCCGTGGCTCTCAGGTTATGTCACTCGAACTTTGTGTGAGGAGCTCCCCCCCGCTCCCCGGAAAATGGAGCACTACTCCCATCTTTCTCTGAGTGGTGCCCCGGTCCATTCCCCGTGCCCCTGCCCCAGCCCCACAGCAGATGTATGTATCGTAAAGGTCTTTCTCTCCGGGCAGCCATTGTCTTCGTTTGCCAGGGCCTCTGTAACGAAGTGCCATAGCCTGAGCAGCTCAAACCACAGATGTTTACTGTCTCCCAGCTCTGGAGGCCGCCAGTCTGAGTGCAAGGTGCGAGCAGGGTGGCTTTTTTTTCTGAGTCTGCGAGGGAGGATGTGACCCAGGCCTCTGTCCTTGGCTCCCGCTGGCCATCTCCTCCTTGTGTCTTCACATCGTCCTCCCTCTGTGCACAGCTTCGTGCCAAATTTCCTCCTTTTATAAGGACACCAGCTGTACTGGATTAGGGCCCACCCCAATGACCTCACCAAGCCCGATTGCCTCTGTAAAGACGCTGCCTTCAGAGGTTCTGGGAGTGAGGGTTCCAATATACAAATTTTAGGGAGATGCAGGTCAACCCTTAACAGTAAGGAATACACTTCAGTGTACCCGGGGGCTTGTTAAAAATGGAGCCACCAGTTACATCCGCACAGTTTCTAATTCGACAGATCTGAGGTAGAGCCCAGGACTCTGTGCTTTTCATAAGCACCTTGGGATGAGTGTGACATGTCCCCACGTCCCCTCCCCAGACGTCATACCGTGAACCCAGCACTTTGCTTACTGAAGGCCTGTAACAGTGTGGTGCCAGCCACCTCATACTGCAAAGAAATGATATTCTTTGAGTCCGGCTTTTCCTGAGTCCCCACTGCAGAGCCAGGTCCTGTGGCCAAACACCCTCTTTAATTTTCCTGTCAGGAACCTGTCATATCTGGAAGCTGCCAGGCCCATTTCGACTGTCATCACCCTCTCAAACTGGCTGGGGGATGGCATGATGGCTCAGGCTTTTGAGTTTAGGGCACAGCTCTGCTGCTTAATGGCTGATTGATTACCTTGGACAGATCACTGGGCCTCTCTGAGCCAGAGTTTACTCACCTGTGCATTAAGAAGCTTCCTTGTCCCTCTCAGAGGACTACTATACAGATGGAACCGAACTATGTTTGCAAAAGGCAGAGGGCACAGAGCCTGGTTTGCAGAGAGAAGAGTAAATGTTGGTTACCACTTTTATTCTCCTCTGGCAAAAGCAGGTTGAATTCATTTCTGGAACCCAAATGTGCTAAAGGGAACGAGGAGAGACTCCATCGCAAAGGCCTCAGAGGCTGTCTGTCCTGGAAATGAAGAGCGAGCCTTGCCTTTGAACGGAGCATCCAGCGTTGGCGAGCGAGAGCTGTGAGGCATGCTCTGAAACCCTGGGTTAGATGTCCGCTACGCAGGACCCAGATGGTAGAATGGTTACCAGCACAGGGTCTGGGACCAGGCTGCCTGGTTTCGAGAGCCCATCACATCATCTCCTGGCTGTGCCGCCTTTTGCAAGTCACTCAACTTTTCTGTGCCTTGCTTTTCTCACTCATAAGACAGGATAACAATAGGGCTGTGATGATTAATTTCATGTGTCAACTCGACTAAGCCTAGGGGTGCCCAGAGTGCTGGTAAAACATTATTTCTGGGTGAATCTGTGAGGGCGCTTCTGAGAGACATTACCATTTGAATCAGACAGAGTAAAGTGAGCCTCACCCAGTCTGTCCAGGGCCTGCAAAGAGGCAGAAGAGGGAGAGTTTGCTCTCAGCCTGACATGGGGCATTCATCTCCTGCCTGCACATGCCAGTGCTCCTGGTTCTTGGGCCTTTGGGTTTGGACTAGAACCACACCTCTACCGTCCTCGGCCTCCAGCTTATAGAGGGCCGACTGTGGGAGTTCTCAGCCTCCACAGTCATGTGAGCCCATTCCTCATCACAAACGTCTCTGTATCTCTATACATCCCACTGGTTCTGTTTCTCTGGTGAACCCTGGCTAACATGATGACCTGCTTAACTGTATTCACAGTATTTTCTTGCTGTGTAACAAATTACCACACATGTAGTGGCTTTAGACAACACCCGTTCATAATTCTGTAAATTGGAAGTCGGGCAGGCTTGGCTGAACGCTCTGCATAGGGTCTCACAGGCTGAGATCAAGACTCTTCTGGAGGCCCTGGGGGAGAATCTACTTCCAGGATCACTCAGTTTGTTGGCAGAATTCGGTTCCCTGCCACTGTAGGACTGAAGTCCTCAATCTTGGCTTACCGTCGGCTGAGGGCCCCTCTGAAGTACCTAGAGGTCACTCAAATTCCTTCTGTGTGGACTTCTCCATCAGCAAGCTAGCAAAGGTGCAGCAAACCCTTCTTGTGCTTCTCCTTCTCCAACTTCTGCCTGTTTCTAAGGGCTCCAGTGATTATACTGGGCCCACCCAGGTCATCCAAGACAATCTCTCTCTTTTAAGGTCAACTGATTATATTTGCAAAATCTCTTTTACCACGCAAGGTAACATTTGTGGATGGAATAGCATATTCACAGTCTCAGGAATTAGGGTGTGGAACCTCCCTTGGGACCGTAATTCTGCCCACAGTGAGAGTATTCTTGAAAGACTTTTCCCTGGATCATAGGACAAGGCATATTTTGTTTATATACAATTTCCCCTTCATGCTATAATTATGTTTTATTTTCTCCACCCTTTAGCACAGTCTAGTAAATTGTGCAGTGGATGATAAAGCTACCCCCAGTCATCTGTGTCAGCCTCCCTCTGTGGCCCAATACTGTGGTTTGGGTGGGTTGAACATCGTACCACTGCCCTCCAGCTCCAGAAGTGGGTCCCCCCCGACCTTTTTTTTTTAAGATAGCCCCACCCTCCCCACCAGGCTGGCACACTCACACTGACTGGTCCAGAGACGGGCATGTGACCGACGACGATCTATATCAGAATGAGGCTCAGGACTTCTGATCCAGATGGGGGAGGAGATCACCCTGCTCTATGGGACTGAGGCGGCTTATCTGAAGAGCTTGTCTTTGGCCATCTGGTAGCCCAGATGTGAAACCAGTACCAGGAAAACAAACGGGGACAAAAGATGGAAAGAAAGTGTGTTTTTGCAATATATACATATACCTGAAACTAATATAATGTTGTATGTCAATTATACTGCAATTAAACAGCAGAGTCTTCATGATGCCATAGCGTAGCAGTCAGTCAGCACGTCTGCTTTACATGCAGAAGGTCCTGGGTTTGCGCCCCAGTGGAGCCATGGTCCATGGTCTATGGCCATGCCACCCTGAACAAGCCTAATGTCTGATCTCGGAAGCTAAGCAGGGTCGGGCCTGGTTAGTACTTGGATGAGAGACCTCCTAGGAAGACCAGGTGCTGTAGGCATAGATAATAATAATAAAAACAAGCAAACAGAAGTATCTTCTCAGTGGCATGTTGAACTGCTAGATCAACCCGTGGCTAAAGCCCACCTATCTTTGGGCCTTTCATTTATGAGAGCCAGTAAGTTCTTCCTGTTGAAACCACTCTGAGTTAGCTTTGATCTTACAGCGTCAGAGGCACCCCACCCCAACAGACAGAACTGGTTTATCAGTATACTGATTTTACAGAGTGATTTTACAGAGTGGAGGAACGGATGGGGCCACAAGGAGAGGGGAGATATGCCTGGTTTTCAACCTCCCTGCTGCAAAGGCTTCTAGAAGAGTGGCCCTGCTGCACCACAGAGACTGTAGCCCGGGGCTCCTCCGAGCTGTGGTCGGCAGTGGAGTGAAGAGTGACCCCTGGCAGAGCAAGGAGGCACGCCCAGGTGGAGAAGGGGTCAGACAGAGACCTGTGGACCAGATGGGGACAGCCCATCTGTTTCTGCCATCACACTTTCCCAAGTATACCAGAGAAAGGTGACACCCAAGAGGAGAGGGAGACTGTCGCTTGGCCAACGTGTGTGAAGTACTGGACAGTGCCTGGCAGGTGGTGGCCTGCAGTGAAGAGCTATTCAGTCTGGGTCCTCTGTGGTGGATTGGGCACAAGAGTTGGGGATGATTCACCAGAGAACAAGTGTGTGTGTGTGTGTTTCATCAGCAGGGTCTGAAAACTGCCTCCTTGGAATGGGCTGAATAGTGTCCCCTCAGAATTCACCTGTTGAAGCCTAACTCCTGGTAACTCAGAATGTCACTATATTTGGAGAAAGGGTCTTTACCATTGTAATTAAGGTTGAGTGTAGTCATTGGGGTGGTTTTTAATCTACTCTGACTGGTGTTCTTGTAAGAAGAGGCCATTAGGACACTAGAACAGAGACACACACAGAGGGACGACCATGTGAAGACACAGGGAGAAGATGGCACCTAAAGCCAAGGAGAGAGCCCTCAGGAGAAACCCGCCTTGTCCACACCTCGATCTTGGGCTTCCAGCCTCCAAAACTATGAGAAAGTAAATGTCTGTTGTCCTTCCCTCCGCCCCTCCACGAGTGGGGCTCTGTTGGGGCAGCCCTGCTAGACTGGTGTGTCTGGGCTGAATGGTGTCCCCCCATAGATCTGTCCACCAGAACTGTGCATGCTACCTTCCTTGAAGAAAGTGTCTGCAGACATAATTAAGCCAAGGCTCTCTAGATGAAAACATTCTGGGTTAATCGGTGGTCCCTAAACCCATGACAGGTGTCCTTATATGATATAGAAGAGAAGAGGAGAACCAGACAGAGGGCCATGCAACAGGAGGGAGAGACGGGAGCTGTGCAGCCAGCATCCGAGGAACACAGAGCGTTGCTTAGAGACAGGCGTGGAACAGATTCTCCCTCAGCCTTCAGAGGAACCAGCCTGCCAATGTCTCGGTTTCACACTTCTGACCTCCAACACTGTGAGAGGACACATTTCTGCTGTCTCAAGCCCCCGCTAGGCTGTGGTCATTGGTTCTGGCAGCCCCAGGAAACACGTCCAACTGAGAGCTCACGTTTGGGGCACTCCAGGCTAGCGTTCGTCCCCAAGAAGTGGCTGCCCTGCCCCCAACACTCCAAGCAACTCGTGTACAGCTCTGGCTGGGTGGCAGACAGAGATTGCTGGTGGAATTGAGTGGGGCCAGTTTCCCGCAGCAGACTCCAGAGTCTTCTCTGTTCAGATGGTGCAGATGGGCCTCTTGGAGTGAGGAGGGGAAGGTAGAGCCCCACCAAGAAGATGCATGGATTTCCTGTTAATTAAACAGGGTTGGAGTGACCGAGGGTAAAAAATAAAAGGGATGAGACCATATGTGAATGCTGATCAGAGCACATCCCACTGTTCGCACAGGGCTGGGCCTTCCCCAGGTGAGCAGGTCGAGCTGGGAGCTGCCTTTGCAAGTGGAGGGTCTGCCTATCTCTATTTCTAAGACCACGTCTCAAGTAAGTGTTAGCATGATGCAGGAACCCTGAAGCTTAAAATAAAACAATTATTACCATTTAAGCTGGAGATGGGGCCGTGGAACACAGTGATGCGCCTCTCCCCCTCCTCTGAGCGGAGGCGCCTGGCTGACACCCTCCTTCTGCTTCCTCCACGCCAATCCTTGGACACTGTGAGCCACACATGTAGAGCCAGATGGCTCGCTGGCACTGCCAGGTGGAGGAGTCGCCGCTTGTTACATGAGCATCTGTGGCCAGGAACCAGGTGAGGAGTTCCTATGGACTCTGGGAGACGTGAGGGGGGTTGCCAACTAGTGGCTCCGCATTCCTTCGCCTGCTCCCAGGTTGCATAGCACTTGGCTCTGGGTGTCCTGAGCCTCTTGTTCTGTTTAGCAGATTCTTCCTTGGTTTTCCCTGTGCCCATACCCATTTCACACACTGTGCGAGTGTAAGTTAAGGGCACATGAGATTATGTTTCAAGCAGGGAGGCTGGTGCTCGTAGGGGCTGGAACTGACGCGAGGGCATAGGGTCACCCAAGAACGTTTCTTGTGTAATGTGAAACTTAATCGGGGCAGGGAGACTGCTTGGCCGTAGGACTCCAAATGTTAGAGAGTGTGGATTTTGAAATAATGATTTTAAAACCTTGTACAAAGTTGTAAGCTGGTAAGTCCTAAAAATTGTCTTACTGTGCTCCTTCCCTCTCCCATTTCTACCCCAAGTGCAGCTCTCTGGCTGGGGTGACAAGATGACCCTGGAGGTGGTGCGGTGACTGTGTATGTCAGGGCACATGAAGGTCACTTTGCCCATGCTGGAGCCATCCTTTCCTCCGCATGATAACTATGCTTATTCCACTGGCTTGTGGGCACTTGTCATACCTCCAGCCTTAAATGCCCAAATTGCTAGTCCTTGCCTCGGGAAAAGGTTTTCTCTGGGGGGAGACAGGCTCCTGTGCACCCAGGGAAGGAATAGGCAGAAGAATCGGGAAATGCGCATTCTTTACAGGGTCCTGCAAGGGTGACAGCCAACGAAGTCATTTCTATGGGTTGAGTGTGAGCAGGGAGGTTAGTGTTGAGGGTGGAGGCTCCCAACAGAAATGAAAGGATTTCTTTTTCTCAAGTGTCAGTTTGGTTGAAAGCAGATCCCTGTGTCCTTGGTTCTGGTTGGAGCGAAGAGGAAGTCTGTCTCCAGGTGGGACCCACAGGTTGGAGGTGGGCTGTGGAGGACACGGAGACCACTGTTTCAGAACTACAAGGCGACTCCAGAGCCGGTGTCCTGTTCTCTGCTGCCCATGCCCTGCTTGGATGAAAGCTGGTTTCTAACTCCTTGGACCTGCGTTTTCCTAAGAATAAATAAAGTCAGACCACAAGTCCGCCTCTCCCCAAAGCTAATGGAATCTACCGGGCATGGTCTGTCTAGCAAAGAACCTTACTGTTGGCAATCGGGCACGTAAAAGAATATAATCCTGCACTGTCGACTTTGGAAACTGGTCACTGAGGAAAGAAACACGATACTCGAAGTAACATCTACCTCCACCTTTGCCCCAAAGCCCTGCTCCCCAAAGCCCGATGTGAAAAGGAATCAATAAAATCCCAGGAATTCTCGGGGTTGCCAAATGCAGAAAAGTGACTGTGATTGCAAAAGCCCCGTGGCCAGACTGTAGCTCCGAAGAGTGGACACAGAAGTGGTCAGATGAGGAGCGAGGTAGGCCTCGGGGGAGTCACCCACACTCTGAGAGAGCTGGAAGGCTGGGGCAGCAAACATGCAAAACTAGTAGAGGGGGGGAAAGGAAGAAAGAAGCGTCATGCAAATGATGGATGAAGGAATTGTCTGGAAAAAACGAATCCGAGGGAACAGAGTGCCCTAAACATTTCATGCTGTTGTAGACACAGTGGTTCCTTAGTTTCTTCTCTCGCAGTCCCTGTTGGCTGCTAAGGGCACTTAGCTGTCCCCTCTGCTCAGGATGCCATGTGGCCTCCCCCATCTTCGGGGCGGCTGGAAGACAATGATGAAAGGCTGGCCCCTTGCTTTATGGTGGGACTGACCCCGTGGCGTGTATGGTTCAGGCTCCAGAGGGCTCATTTGTGGGCCCCCAAGTTTACTAACAGCTTTGTGGGTGACACTAAGGGAACATGTGGAAGAAACAGTTGATACCAACTGGGAGTCACGGGGAGTCACGGAAGATGTTTCTGGTGTGTCTGTGAAGGGAGGCCTATCTGCCCGGGCGCTGGGTCTCACTGTGCTCTTCCCAGGCTGGCGTTTGAGGCTGGTGACATCAGACTGTGGGTGGGGGAGCAGGCGTAACTGGTTCTCTGGGAAGGGACGAGAATGAGGTCGCCCGCCAGCCGTCCCTCTCATGTGTTTAAGTGGCAAAGCCCAGAGTATCTGCATTTCATCCAGGGTGACAAGTAGGGTACACACCTGGGGCCAGTCTGACTCCTGCTCTTGCCACTTTGTGTTCCAGGTTCTTCCCTCAACCCTGTGTGTGAGGCCACTTTGTAGGGGATGTCTTCTCTTCTGGGAGTCAGAGCCCCTGTTCTTCAGCCTAGAGTACTACTGAGCCAGCAGCCGTTGGGTCACTCTTGTCCCCTGGTTGAGCAGACAGACGATCAGAAGTGGTTAAGTAGAAGGAGCTGAGGCATTGTGCAGTGGTTTCTCCTAAACAATCGGACCTCCCCATAGTACCTGGCCTGCTGTTGTGTGTGGCTCACCTTGGTGTCACCTCATCAGTGTGACTTCAGGGTTTCCCTCTGAAGCGCCTCCCCAACACCCCTCACCGTCCCCCATACCTCCTCTTGCCTCTGTCATCAGAAATTCTCGTTAGGCCGTATTCCTTTTTGTATTAGTCAAGCTTCTCTGGAGAAACAACCAATAGGATATGTAGAGATATAGACAGAAGGAGACTTGTTAGAGGAACTGCCTCATGCAATGGTGGAGGGTGAGAGGTCCCACAACCTGCCGTCTGCAAGGTGGAGGCCCAGGAAAGCCAGTGGCGTAGTTGCAGTCCAAACCGTGAGCTTTGAGAGCCAGGAGTGCCGATGTCCAAGGGCAGGAGAAGATGGATGTTCTAGCTCAAGTAGAGAGCAAATCACCCTTCCTCTGCCCTTTTGTTCTACCCAGACTCTCCCCATTTGGGGGAGGGCCATCTTCTTTACTCAGTCTACTGGTTCAAATGCTAATCTCTTCTGGACACACCCTCGCAGAAATCATGTTTTACCAGCATCCTTGGGCATCCCGCGGCACAGTCAAGTTGACACTTAAAACTAACCATCACTCTTTTCCTCGAGATTTTGTGAAGAATGCAGCCATCGCTCAGGGGGGGAACAGCTCAGCTGTCAATGATCAGCTATTTTACGTCCGATAGTTGACCTTCACCCTTTTCCTTATAGTCTAAGCTTTAGGAGGGCGCAGGACTGGACTGGGGCCTGCAGGAAGAAGGAGAGAGAGGCAGACACTCGGGCCCGGGGGTTGGGGCGAGGAGGAAGCCGAGGGTTTGCTTTGCATACTTTACAGTTTGGCTTGCGGCAGGTCTGACTTTGGGCCAGATGTGGGTACGAGGGCCACCAGGAACAGGGGTCCATGAGGACACAAGGCGCCTCTTCCCAGTCCCATGACAAACCTCACTCTTGCTTTAAAAACGAGATGGGTGCAGGTGCCGAGCCAGGGTGAGCTCGGAGGGCCACGGAGGACCCCAACCCCGTTTGTCTCTCCAACACAGTCACAAAGGAGGGAGACCCCAGGCTTCTCACCTGCGGAGCCTGCTGGACCTGGACCACTGAAGACCACTCTCCTGAAGCGGTTTGTTATCGGGTTTGGCTCCTGGGCTGTATTGTTTTCTTTCCTTTTTGCGATGTTGGAAGTCCTTTGATGAGCTGGTGTTTATATTTCATGTTATTTCATGCCAAATGAGCACTTATTATTCTCCAGAATTACAAAAGCCTTTGGTGTTTTATAGGCTTAGGCAGGTGGCCTCAGGATCCAAGACTATCTCGCTTTTCACGAATAAGGGGGTCCACAACGGGGGCATGTGAATTGGGTTTCTGACAACTTACTGATATTTAAAATTCACTAGGGAAGCAATCTAAAGGAAATTCCTGATGGATAATTTTTTTTTTTTGGCAAAATGAAGTAACATTCTGCAGTGAGTGTGACAGACTTAAAAGTGGACAATAGAAGTGTCGTGGACTGGGATCTCGGGATAGTGTGTTTTAGAGTAAGGCGTGATGGCAACATCAGTGCTCACCCGCCTTGTACCCTCTGCGCAGTTCTCCTGCTTTTCCTTTTCATTCTTTGTCTCGGCCACTTTTATTTTAATTGGACTATGACTCACATAGCACATCAAGCACATTAGAAGCCAGACCAAGACATTCAGGGACAGTCCCAAGAACCCCGGGGCTGGCAGGCACCCCAGCTGGAGGGGAAGCCATCCATTTCCTCAACCAGTCCAACTGGCAAAAGGTAATTACAGTCGGAGGTGCTTGTTAGAGCCACTGGCACAGCGGGACAGGGTGAGCTGTCCCTTTGTCTCCAGCCAATAACAAATGAAACCACGTCTGCGCACTCACAGCTCGTTCTACAGGGCAGGTAGAAACTGCTGCCCTAGAGATCTTTAGACATCGACCTTGAAAATGGGCCCTTGCCGTTTGGAAGGCTTCTAGGCGGGTCCTACCTAGAGGCAGGGGTACAGAGTGGGGGCTTCTCCATAATCTGCTCCCCATTTTCCCCAAGCCTGGAGTCCTCAGTTCTAGATTCCATCAGGACCCGAGGGCAGCAGGAGCCACAGTCCCGATGACTTGGCAGGGAAGACGCGGTGACTCATAAGGCTGGATAGGATTTTAAGGTGTGAAGCAGCTGGTTCATTTAAATAAATGTTGGCTTCCTCTGTCCCCTCCAAGAGAGAGCAGTCAGAGCCCTGGTTTAACGTGGGCCTCTGGTTCCCCAAAGAACAAAGGACACGCGCCCTGCAGATCTGGTTTGAAAACTGCTTGTGCAAGCGGCCGGGGCAGGGCCACCCCATGTCTCTCGACCCAGCCCTCCCACCACCCACAGTCCCAGGGTGGCCGTGGGTTCTGGGGTGAGGCTGGTGGCCAGCAAGGTGAGCCAGGGTGTGCTCACCTCCATGACCAAGCAGGCCTGGAATCTAGAAGGTCGATTCTTTTCCTTCTTTCTCCAAACCTGTGTGTTTGTGTGGTGTGCCGGTGTGTGTGAGACAGCCACAGGGAGGAGTGGGGGGCTGGGGTGGCATGGGGAGAAGGATGAGAGGTGGAGAGAGAGAGAGCTGCAGGGGGGAGAGAAAGGCCTGCAGGGAGAGCACAGGGCCTCCCATCCCAGGTGCCCCTCCTCTTCACGCACGTTGGAGCAGGGAAGTGCAAGAGGCGTAAGTCAGTTGCTATTCCACTAACATAAGAAATAAGCTTTGACCAAACTTTGAAGCAGAATAGCACAGACAGACCTCTGTGATGGCAGGCAGAGAGTCTGAAAGGGATGCCATATAGAAGTTGCCTCGTTTCACGTGGCTTAGGGATATGGGGCAGAGAGGAAGGGGTGATGCCCACTCGGGAGCCGACTCGGGAATGCAGAGATAGGACGAGGACAGATCTAATTCTGTGGCTTTGTGCCTTTTTAGGAGCTAGAGATGCATCTGCTCAATGCCTTCTCCGAGAAGCAGGCTGAACACAGCATCTCAGTTGCCTGGATTGGGCATGAGCTGGGGCATGGAGGCCAGGCAGCCTTTTGGGGAGAAGTCAAACAAAAGCCAAGGCCGGCCAGCCAGCCAGCCGAATATCAAGATGTGGCAGGGTGGTTTCACCTCGTGAGCCAACTCCGCCCCCAGGACGCGGTGTTCAGAAGGATTCTGAGTCTCTATATTAACCGTCTTTCAGGTTTGACAGAGGCTGTGAGGGCACCCGGGGGCCCCTCAGACAGCAGGCTGTCCAGCGTGTGAGGAGGCCCTGTCCTCTTCTTCCTCATCCCATGTCACACAGCTCTGATTGCTGGGACTTGGGACCTCTTTCTCTCGAGCACAGCCACCTCTGGGTCACAGGCAGGGGCAGGGGCAGGGCCTGGAAGGCTGAGCCCAGCTCTCTTCCTGGTCAGCTGACCGAAGAGCCAGCAGCTAAATGTGGGGCCTCTCCTCAGGAAGCGCTGGCAGGTCGGGACAGTTGTCGGGTCATTGCCCTGGGGACAGGGGCTTGGATAATGCAGTGTGCACTCCCCCCCCAGAGGGCGGTCTCTGGGCACCCGACCAGGTGTGGCTGCTGGCTGCCTTGCACAGAGCTCAGGGGATTTTATTTGGGATTAAATTAACTGAAACACAGCAATTAGGGCAGTGCTGCCACAGACTAGGTGCTCAATGAATGCTGATTCTCCTTTCCTTTCTCTCTTTTTGAAAAAATTGTGGATATATATATATATATATATATATATATATATATATGTATGTATATATATATCATAAAAATCACCATTTTAACCATTTTTAAGTATAAAATGCGATGGCCTTAAGGACGTTCACATGGATGTACAAGCAGCAGGACTGTCCATCCCTCTCCCCCCAGGCACCTGGTACCCACCATCCTGCTTTCTGTCTCTATGAATCCGACTACTCTAGATTCCTCATGTAGTGGAATCACACAGTATCTGTCCTTTTGCGACTGGCTTATTTTACTCAGCAGAACATCCTCGAGGTTCATCCACGTTGTAGCCTGTGGCAGACTGTCCTTCCTTTTTGAGGCTTCCCCAACATTCCGTTGTGTAGATTGGCCACATTTTGCTTATTCATTGATCCGTCAGCGGACGCTTGGGTGGTGCCCGCTTTTTGGCCTCTGTGAAAAACGCTGCGACCAGCATAGGTGTGAGGATGTCTGTTTGAGCCCCTGCTTTCGAAGCTTTTGTATATACACACAAAGGTGGAGCTTGTCTCTTCTGAAACATCTTTAGCAAATCTGACTTTCAAAAACGGGACCAGACAGATGGAGGTGGGAGTCTGCCGGCTGCGGTCTGTAGCCACCTCACATGGCTGCTCACTCTGCCCCTGCCTTGGGGACCATAGATGAGGCCACCAGCCTACCAGACTCCTGTCCCTGGGTGGGTTCTTACTCGTCCCCAAAGAGCCTTTTAATCCCCTGAGGCCGCTGCCCACCCCAGGCTGGAGCATGTACAGATCAGCCCACACCCCTCACTTGACGTGGCCTGCCTGGTGTGTGGACTGCAGCGACAGCCTTCCAACCTGTATCTGTGCCACCCACATCCCTATGTGTGTCTGTACGTGTAGTCTGGGGGCCTTCTCAGCAGCAGTGAATAGCACCGCCTTCCCAGGGTCCCCTAGAGTGGGGAGCCAGAGCAGGGCTGAGCCTTCCTCTGTCTTGGGAACAGTTCTGCTTCCATCCAGGCTGTGACTTGCGTATTAACAAGGCCATTTCTTGCTGCCCTGAATCTTATAGGTTAGACTTCCCCCATGGGCCGCTCGCCCTACATGCCAGCACATTCTTCCTCGTCCTCTGCAAGAGTTCAGGCTTAACTGGTACCCTTTGCAGAGAATGAAAATGCTGGGGCGAGGCGGCACAGAGAGAGACAGGTGGTAGGTTGCTAGCAGAGACGCGGCCGCGTTCTCCCTAACGCCTGCCCTGTGACAGTCACCGAGTGTGGACTGTGCCCCACGTGTGGCCCCCGTAAATCTCCTTGGGAGAGAGAGGCTGCGATGCAGCTGCCCTGGTTTTAAACAAGACTGGTGTCCCGTGCGAGAGCCTATTCTGTCTCCAGGAAGCCATGGCTGTGATGGAACCAGTTAACCTCGGAGCAGACAGCCTGTGTCTAACTTTTTCTGTGTTTGGAATGTTAAAAAGTCCTGCAAAGCCCAGGGTGAGGACAGAACTTCCCTTCGTTTTACCCCCTCTAGCTGAGGCCAGAGAGGGACAGCCAGAGCTCTGTGGAAATGGGCTGTGTGTGGGGCCACCCTGCTGTGGGCCTCCTGCTGGCTCTCATTTTGTCCCAAGTCCCCTCATGCCAGCCCACGGGAGGGGAGTCAGAGTGGGCACTTCAGGGGGTGACTTAGGGGCATGGCTCAGTAGGGAATACTGCTTCTTCTCAGCTTCTGGTGTTTTCTCCCACGTAGAGGGAGCTTTGCTGGCGCGACACTCTGGTTTCCTTCTGCCACATCACTTCCTAGCAGTAGATGAAGTTACACTGGGAAAGAGAAACTGGGTTTGCAGAGTCCAGGCATACCCTCTTCTTGGGGAGCCAGCCTGCCTGCAGAGAGTCCGGGTCTGCCCTGCCCCCTGCCCCCTCCCTGCTGGCAGTGTTCCAGGACAAGGCCCCCACTCCAGGAGGTCTGTCCTGACTCGACACAGCCTGCCACTGGGAGGGTGGCTTTGCTTGAACCTAGGTTACTCTTTGGAAGCCACTCGTTTGCAGGTATCATAAGCCACATTCTCCAAGATCAGCACCGTCGGTCATAAAAGTGATACTTTGGTCTCCATCTGCCTGGCTTCTTTGACTTAGTTCTGAAGGGCTCAGAACTTGGAAAGAGAAGAAGGGTGCTGTTTTTGGAGGGCCATGTTGAACTCCAGTTATGACCATCAGCTCAGCCCCAACCCTGATAACGAAAAGAAAAAAGAGGGTGGGAGTTTGCCGTGGTCTGTGATGCATGTGGTGAACTCTACAGGCACAGGGAACAGAAAACTCAGAAGCTCAGAGCCAGAAGGAACAAGAGTGTTCAAAGACTGGAAAGCACCAGCGTCATTTGAACATTTGAGGGAGGAATGAGTGATTGAGAAAAGGCTCGAGAAATTGCCAGATCACATCATGCAGGCTTCACGGGCTAATGAGGGGTTGAATTTTACTCTAAGGCAATGGGAAGTCAGTGAAGGACTGAAGCAGGGCAACGATATGGTCTTACTTACCCTTCGAGAGGTCATTCCTCGTAATTCTGTAGAGAACGGTCTGTGGCCTGGGCCCTGAGAATAGAAGAATTCGGGATGAATCCTAAATTCTGGCTTGATGAGTGGGCAGATGTGGTGTCATTTACAGAGTTGGTGGGAACTGGGAAGAGGGTGGGGAAGATAATTAAATTTCAGCTGTTCCAGCTTTCTCGGTGGTAATGTCAGGTAAGAAGTTGGCTGTGGGCTTTGGTACCCAGAGGGACTTGAGGAACCCCAGCATTTAGAGCTTTGTGTGGAGGACAGCCACATACAGGAGACAAACCCCTGGCTAGTCTTGGCAGTCACTGAGTAGAGGATGCTAGCAAAACATCTTTATATTTTTTCTTTTTAAAATATTGTTCATCAGGTTTGGGGCTGACTATTACAGACAACTTCCTTTGGAAAATTCTGTATAGGCAGACTCCCCTTATGAAGAATGATTGCATGGTTTTAGTAGCGGGAAATTTTCCTAACTTTCAGGGTATTTTCTCTTCCCTATACAATTACTACTTGCCAATCGTTTTCCTTTCGAGGGCAAAGAATTCAGAAATCTTGTTATTCATTACAATTGATGTTCTTTGCAAAAGGACCCCGTAATTCATGTTTATATAGGGCACAGAGCTTTTTCAAAGACGCCCGTCCGCTCCTAACACGCACAGCTGTGTTTTAGAGCCTGATTTTTCACCTCGCCAAAGGGCCCCACAGGGATCCATTATTCATCACAACCACTGCCTCTCCACATTTTTCATAATGGAACCACTTCCCTGCAAAGCTCCTGCTGGCCGATCCCCATTCATTCCCCTGAAAGGGACTGCTGATATTTAAAGTTCATTTCAGGAAGGTTTCATAATAAGAACTGGGGAAAATAACATAATCTCATTTTAAAACGTTTCCTTCCTCTGTTCTGCTGATAGAATCAAACAATTCAGACTCCCATCTGTCCTGTAACAGGTCCAGATTGTGCGCTGTGGTTTTGAAGTTGTTTCCTTTGTTTCAAGGCACCTCTGGTGGGATTCCTGCCCCTCCTGGATGCATGGACTGTGCCATTTGATCCTTGGATTTGCAATTCCAGAAGCAAAATAATGAGCCAGCATTGTAGGAAAATGTCACTGTACCCCAAGGATCAGTACCTAGCACTGGGGAGGAAAGTCAAGCTCCAGAGGGCGGAAGGTTTCTTTCCTGGGTTTCCAACCTGCCCACCCCCTTCCCTTCAGCTTCTAGCTCAATGGCTGGCAAATTTTTTCCATGAAGGGTCATGTCTTTATCTGTTTAGGCGGCTATCACAGCCTTGGGGCTGGGACATTGTCTTTTTTCCTGCCTTTGAACTCAAAATGAAACGTCAGCTCTTCCCGGGTCTCGAGTGTGAGGGACTTGAGACTGGATAGCACCATCAGCATCCTTGGGTGACGAGCTTGCCGACTCGCAGGCAGGTCTTGGGACTTGTCTGCCTTCATAAACACACGAACCTATCCTTATGATAAATCTCTGCATGTGCCTGCTGTTGGCTCTGCTTCTCTGGAGAACTGTGGCCAACACACAGTCCCTTCCCACACTAATCATCTGAAGCAGCCTCGACCTTTGTTCCTTGAAAGCACTCAGTCTCTTCCCTCCATGGGAACTTTCTACCTCTTCTTCGTGTTCTGACTGAAGCCTGCTCTACCCCAAGCATCCCTTCCTTAAGAAAGCCTGGCCCCTCAGCACGCCCACCCCCGCTGTCTAGGCCACGTCCCTCTAAGCGTCTCTCCTAATACCATAACTGTAATTTAAATTTAAAAGTTTAAATAATTTAAATGATTGAAGGTTTATTTGGGATTTTATGATTTTATGCAGGGTGATACACTCTGTGATGGCTGAAAGCCATGTCTGGTTCAGCGCTGTGGACAGGGCTGTGTGTGGAGGGGTGAAGGCCTATGTGGACCTTGTGCCTGGGGCTGGGGTGATACGAGAAGAGATCTGTTCTGCAGAAACAGTAACCTGCCCACCTTAATCGGTGTCAAAGAGCCTAAATCCTGAAGACTAGGTGGGTTTGTTTCTTTCTGGTCAAAAATCACTGTTTCTCTGTCATGGTTAAGAGAAAACTCAATCCAATTAAGATGACAAGGTGTTTTCCAGTTGGGCAATTTTGCTTGCTGTGGTTTCTAAAAAAGTGTGTTTAGCTGAGTGATAATAAATGACTAAGAGTCAGGACAGATGAAACCCTAACTTTTGTTTCTTTACTTTTATCCTTCTCCACTTTCCCTAATGACTTCCATATGGGGATAAACATGATTCATGACTTGTGTTTGTAAGTTAAAATGTATAAATTGTAGCTCTCCGGGATGCCTCATTATTTTCACTTTGCAGAGACTTCCTATTAGGCCAGGCCGTCCTAGCCCTGGGGCCTGCCTGGATGCTGAGCAAAGCGAGGCTGAGCTCACTGGCTCAGTTTCCTAGGCAGGCATCATCACGCCGGTGCTTCTGCAAGGCCGTGCGATTCCCTCCTTCTGTTTCTTCCTCCCCTTGCCTGCCTTGTTCCTCCAACACACTGACTTGGCCGGTTTCCATTGGAGGTTGAATAGGATATTTCTTTCGTTCTCCTATCGTGTACTAAATTCAATTTACGAGTCTCCCTAGGACGCAACATGACATCAACTGAAGGAAAGGGTTTCAAAATAATAGGGAACTTTGGTAACATAGAAGACCATTTATTAACCAGGCAGCAGACAAACGTGTCTCGAGAGTCTTCTTTGAGATCCGTGCTACAGTGAGTGATTGAGAGTTACAGAAGAAAAGTGTTATCTCTTCGTTCCCCTGGGTGTTTGTCATATGCGGTACAGGAGATGTTGGTGCTGAAAAGCCTGACATGTGGAAGTGGGGAGTATGAGAAAGGAAGGAAAGAAGGAGGTCAGCTACGGAACTTGGTATTTTCTGGTTCGAGGTACTGAGTGCCCACGCCGAGAGAGGATGAAGATTCCCTGGGCTCATTCCTGCTTGTGTGTCCTCTGCGTGGCTGCCTGGGGTGCTCTTCCCCGAATATCTTCCTGCTCCACTCTCCCACCTTCTTTGAGCCTTTCTGCAGATGTCACTCTCTCAGTGGAGCCTCCTTACCTGCTGTGGTCTGAACTTTGTGTCTCTCCCCAATCCGTATGTTGAAGCTCTAACCCCCGGTGTGATGGTATGTGGGGATGGGGCTTTCGGTGGGTTATTAGGTCCTGAGGGTGGAGCCCTCGTGAGTGGGACCAGTGTCCTTGTAAAAGAGACCCCAAAGAACTTCCTCACCCTTCCCACCATGTGAGGACACAGCCAGAAGATGGCCATCTACGAACCTGGAAGCGTGTTCTCAGCAGACACCGACTCTGTCTGCACCTGATCTCAGACTTCCAGCCTCCAGAAGTGTGTGAAATAAATGTCCGCTGTTTATAAACCACCCAGTTAGTGGCGTTCTGATACAGCTCCCTGAATGGACTAAGACACCCACTGTGCTCTTTTAAATCGTACACCCCAACCAGTGCCCCTTTCCCCGCCATGGACTTTCAAGTCCCATATACCCTTCCCAACATTTTTTCTTTTTATTGTGCTCGGCATCTTCCGATATACTATGTAACACACATTTATTTTGTATGTTAGTTATGTTTTCCACCCCCGCTAGAATATGCATTCATCGAGGACACATGTTCTATGTTTTATTCATTGATGTATCTATCTTAAGCGCCCAGGCAAGTGCCTGCAGATGGTGGATGCTCGATAACATGTGCTGAACAAACATATGACGTGGTCACACGTATTTAGCAAATCTACTTTCGTTTACCTTTAGAAGCATCATGACATTGAAATTGATAAATAATTTACCTACCAACATCTGTTAGTTGGTGCTGGTTCCTTTTGTTTCCTGGTTTTTGTGTAGCTGAGAGAGAATCACTGAGGTGGTAATTTTATTAGTAGAAATGCTAAATTTGCATCCAAGTGGCAAGTGTGTGACAGTTCAGACTTCAGGTGCTAAAGACGGAATGGGTGGGGGCAGCAGGACTTGGAATGGGACTGGAAGGCTGAAGTTCAGATAAGTGAAGGCTGTAGGAAGCCCAATTGGGTGGAGACACAGACTTGGTGAGAAGACCAGCACCTGGTTGTGGGGAACTTAGGCGAAGGGAGGGAGGGTCTGGATGCTGAGAACGGGGAAAGCTGGGCAGAGGAGTCCAGAGTTCTGTTGGGAGCCTTACAGAAACAGGCTCCATGAAAGCTTGTTTTGTTTTCAAAGAGTCATGTGGCCGCTATACATAGGCCGGGCTGCAAAGTGCAGTGAGAGAAATTCAGAGACACCTGCTATGAGGCTGTTACCCACAAGCCAGTGAAGGTCTGAACGAGGTGAGAGCAAAGAGAATGTGATAGAGATTTTGAAAGAAACAACAAAATATCCTCCAATTTTTATTATGAAAAATTTCAAACATACAGAAATATGTAAAGAATAAAATATTACTATCCATATACATATACATATGTGCGTGTGTATATACATACATAAAAGACGTAGATTCAACAACTGACACAACAGAATTTTAATTGGACTTTATTTCAGTTAACAAGATCCTACAAATAGAGGTTTTCAGTAGTAGGTACATTATCTCTATGGGAGAATATTTTTCCAATTAGACCTGAGAATCAACCTATGATCATATTTTCTCATTATAATTTCAATAGGCAAGATATACTGCCATTTTGAGCACACTTAGTCCTTGATATGAACCTCCATATGAAGCCACAATTCATTAAATTAATGAGGAGGGCAGCTGATGTTGTTTGGCTCAGTGCATCTGTGATTGTAATCTTTGCCAGCCAAATATTTTTAAAACGTTCATGTTAGCTGGGTTGAGATGAAAAATATTGTTTTGTTCCTCTCTAAAGAAAATAAAAGCTGATGTGGTTAATATTTCATGCCAGACATTCTCTGGGGACGAAGGGCTTATTCGCGCTTCACCATTTTAACCTCCCATGTGGGGGGAAAAAGAAAAAATGACGAGTGAAGTATGAAGGTGAAAATACCGAGGAAAATGATACTATCAGTTTGACATCTAGTTATTTTTTATTGTTAGGTTTCTTTCCCCAGTCCCCTGTTTTAGGTTGTTTTTGTTGCTGTTTGCTTATGTTTTTCAGTCTTTAAGGTCAGACCCAGCATTACGTTCTATGTCTATCATTTCTTAGGCTGGGGATATGCTGTATTCTTGTCATTCTTGTCACTCACCAGTTCTCTTGTTGGTGACTTGTTAAAATGCCAATTCAGTGCATTCAAACTGTTCTAGTGTTTCTGTCTGAAACCATAGATACCGCAGACTCACTAAGGTTCAGTAGTGTGTTCATGGGATAATGATATTCGGAAGGGTCAGGAGAGGTGATCTGACATCGAGTTTCGGAGCTATACATTACTGTGTGTGTAGGTTCCTTTCTAGTTGTTTAGTTTCCACAATAATTATTCCCTAGTGTGTGTATTCCTCATTCTGAGGGGGTGGGAAGGTGGTGCGGAGTACCACACTGCTTCATAACAGATTGCTGGGGTCACCCAGCTGAGAGAGATACATGGGACCCACATGTCAAACCGCTAGTCAACTCTGGAGGTCAGGGTGTGAGGGAGAAGATGGAGAATACTCGTCTTATTTCCTTGAGACGACCTTGTATCCTTTAGCACACAGTTTGTCAGTCAACTCTATTTATTTGTCTGGCTCAAGAAGACAGATGCTCTGTTCTTTTTCCCCATTTTTTTCAAAATTCCTTTTTACTTGCACAAGTGACACATGAATACATTCTCATTGTAAAAGAAAATTCTAAAGGCAAAAATCCCCAGTGTCCAACCTACTTCCTTCCCCAGAGGTATAATGGCTATTATTAGTCTGGTGTACATCTGTTCAGATTTTCTTTTATGCGTTTGCATGACCATATTTACATAGAGAAATATATAGTTTTGGAGATATATTTACATAAATAATGTCATACATTATGGAGTGTCTGTTACAGCTTTCAGTTAACAACATGTCTTCGAGGTTTTCCATAAGATTGTTTTAAGTGGCCTTTTCCTTACAAATCTACTTCATTTTTTTCTTCACTGCCACATTGTAGTCCGTGGATGTGCCTGATTTTAACCAGTCTCCTAATGATGGCTATTTAAATGGTTTTCATTTTTTTTCTGTTTTAAATGTAATAATAAACATCTTTTGCTTCTTTGTGCACACACCTGAGTAGTTTGCTAGGATGGCTGGAAACTGGGACAGACACCTGGAAGTGACTTGCTGGCATAAAGACAGATACTGCCAAATTGCCAATTTATTAGTTGTATGCCCTCTATTTTATATATATATATTTATTAATTATATATATATTAATTATATATATTTATTAATTATATATATATTTATTAATTTCATATATATATATATTTCTCATTAAGGTACTTTATGCAGAAAGATGTGTGTTCCGTGAGGGAGCAGACATGGAGATACTTTTGTCCAGCACCCAGCCCCTCTACAAGTGAGGTGCGGTGTTCTGTTTGGGGTCCGCATTGGGGTGGGACAGGGGTCTTGCCGCTGATCTAAAATGGTTCAGATAGCTTACAGTTATTAATCAGTAATTGTAATGGCTTTAAATGACAGAATTCTCTGACTTTTGAGGCTTTATGATGCCACGTCAGGCTTCACTACTCACCCAAAGCCCTTTTACAAGGTCTGACTCTCAACCACAGGCAGCTGGTCCACTGAAACTTTACGGCCCCTAATCATCCCCTCTGTGTGATTTTCATTCATCAGCAGAAATGTCAAAGGCTTTGCTGAGGTCTTCTCATCATCAAGGACAGATCTAAGGATGTCGTACTCCCAGGTACTTTTGATCCTGTCACTTATTAGCATTCCCCCTGAGCAGGGTGTGTTTTCATGCCCCGACCTTTACTAGACCCTCCACTTCCCCATTTGCACCAACCCCAAGCCTTCTAGAACCCACTTTAGGTCTCTGAGCACAGCTGAAGGCTTGAGAACCACCTTAGGCCAGGAGGCATGGGTGGGGCTGCCAGCAACAGCTGCTCTCCGGTTGGTTCCCCTTGCCTGGCCTCTCTCAGAAGGGCCGTCTCTGCTTCACTGGTCTGTGCAGGCCGAACCCTTGCTGCTTGCCCTCTGCCCCTCCTCCTCTAACCCAGCTGCGTACCCCCAGCCTCCTCCACATTGTCTGCACCCTGATCCCAAAGCTCTCTCCCTGCTTACCAGGAGACTGATTTGGCATCTTTGATGGCATCTTCTATGAGGCGTGGGCAGTGTTTGCAACTGAGCCCAACAGCCACACACCCAATGTGTTCCTTTCTTGGGTCCACACCCCGAAAATGCACTGGCAGTGACCAGATGAATGCTTCAGTGTCCAGTCACTGGTGTGTTTTCGAGTTTACATCTGCTGCCGTGGTGTCCAGAACCTGTTTGTCCAGGTGATTGCTATATGCCATACATGGTAAGGTCTTAAAACTAGAGAGTGAGAGAGATCATTGTTGTGCAATTCTCTTTCTACAGTGTTTAGCCCAGAACCATAAGCAATTAGGTCCTTAATAAATACTTCTTGGTAGCATAATACTACAGGAACTTATTTCTTTATTAATTTCTTAGTGGGGTACAGGTGGAATGGTGGTAATTATTTTTGAAAACTTTTTCCAGGGGTTGATTTTTTTACTTTTCTTGTGCATATTCTTTAGAGGGTCTGATTTAATGCTGTTCCAGAAAAGTAAATCAGATGTACAAAGCCAGGTTATGTGTAGCTCCAGAATGGGTTGCTGTGTGCAGAGCTGAACAAAGATGAGTGAGGTCATCCTGTCCTTGGCAGCAGGTTGTTGCAGGACAGCTTTGGAGTCTTGTCACCTTGAACCAAACGAAACAAGGAGGGTACAGAGTCTTTCCTTGTCCCTGTGCCTTCCCAAACTCTCTCAAGTCTCTTTATGGTCAGGGCACCTCACTTTGTGTCAGATTTTTCTTCTTAAACAGCAAATTTATACAATTTAAAGAATTGTTTAAATTTACACAATTTAAAGATTTTTTTTAAAAAGTGTGGCGCACATTTGTTGGAGAGGATTGTGGGTTTATGTACTGTTTTATTGAAAGACCAGGTAAATGTTTTAGAGGAGATTTATAAGATTTGGAATTGGAAAAAGCTATGGGTTTTTTTTTTGTTGTTTGTTTTAGTTTAGGAAACTTGACTTTCCTAAGCTTCAGATTTCTCACAGTAAAACAGGTGTAATAACAACAACAAAAAAAAAAAAACCAAATGTGTGAGTACACTGATGTGTTATTGCCTCTTGTAGCTTTATGTTCTTCCTCACGAGGCACTAGCAAGGTGTCACCCTGACAGTTATCCTGGGCCTGTTGATAAGACCCGGCTCTGGGGACTGAGGTGTTCTAATCCTGGCCTGACCTAGTGACTCACTTTATGACATGGGGACCGTTGGTTTCCCTGTTCAAGTTCCAGAGTTATTAGAAGGGAATCATGGCATGAGCAAGCATAACGTCTGCCACCCTGAACAACCCAGGAGAAAAAGTTGCTGTGTGAATGCAGAATGAAAAGGATTAGCCCCCAGACTGCATGTCACAGCTTAAAAAAGAAAGAGCTCAGGACTTCCTGTCTCACAGTCTAGTGCCCGGGCCAGCTGTTTGGGGAGGGAGGAAGTAGAAGAAACCAGCTCCAAGAACTGCTCCTGCCGGCGGCCAGTTGGCCGGGCATCAACGGACTTTCCCAGCCACTTAGTGAAGTTGGGTCCTTCCTGGCCCCATGAATAACCAGCCTCCAGGTGAGGTCAAGGGACACTGCGCTCAGGAGCTCAGTCTTGGTGGGAAGTTCATGCTACACATGCCACTGCCTGGTCCTGTGTTCCCAAGGCTGGGACTTGCTTGGGCCTATTGTGAGCAGAGCTGGAATAGGAACTCTAACTGGAAAGAGGGGAGAGGTGTGTATGTGTGTGTATGCAAATGTTTGTATGGGGGGATGTAAGGAAAAAAGAGGCCAGAAGAAAGAAAGTGGCCTCTCTTGTCTAATCGAACTTAATTTTTATTTCAAAATTATTTTCCTGCCGCTTTGTTCTGGGATATCTCTTCTGCCTGCTTCCTGGTGTCCCGGCTGTTGGCTTTGGTCTGATCCCGTTGTTAGCTTTGCCCTTTATCTGTTTTCCATTTTTGCAGCATTGATCCAGGTATTTTTTTCCCCTCCTGCTGGTTCCTGCAGTTTCCAGAACATACTTCAGAGACAGCAGTCTAAGAATTGGATGAAAAGCCCTATTCTTTTTTTTTTTTTTTACAAGGACATATTTTTAAAAAATATGTCCTTGTAAAAAAAAACCCTCTTTATCTTCCTCTGATTCCTCTAAGTCTCATTGTTCATTTCCTGTAATACCAGCTTTTTCTTTTTCCCTTTCTTTCCTTTCATTGTGAGTTATTTTTTCTCTCTCTCTTTTTTTGGTAACAGCTTTATTGAGTTATAATTCACATACCATACAATTCGCAAAGGTACATTTCCATGATTTTTAGTATATTTACTGAGTTGTGTATTCATCTCAGTAACCAATTTGAGATCATTTTCATCACCCCAGAAAGGAATCCTGTACCTATTCTCAGTAACTCCCCATCCCCACTTCCCCAGCCCCTGGCAACCACTACTTTATTTTTTTGTCTCTATGGATTTGCCTATTCTGGATATTTCAGATAATGACATCCTAGAGTATTTGCTCTTTTGTGACTGGCTTCTTCCACTTAGCCATGTTTTCCAGGTTTATCCCTGTAGAATGTGTCGGTATTGGTTCCCTTTTATTGCTGATACCCAGAGATTCCGTGTGTCCATGAGGCACAATGAGGGTGGGCGAGAGTCAGGTGCCACGCACAGGAACACGCATCTCGCAGAGAACTGCAAAGTGATAGATTATTGAAATACGGTGTGAGCCTTTGCCAAAAATAGTGCTGAAATCATATCCAGGGGCATTAAATACATCCTGCAGGAGATATGACCAAGGTCCAGGATTCTTTCCATGCAAAGCTCATTGCTCCCAAACACCCTCCTCTCGTCCCTTTCTCCCTTCTCCTCTCTGGTCTTTTCACGGAAAGGGCCAGCATGGGGTGTGCTCACACCTGTGTATTCTGGTTCCAGTCTTGGTCAACAGGAGGGAAGAAGGTGGGAAATGATTTCATTATTGGGAATTCAAAAGGGCCCAGATGAGAAAGCTTCAGGCAATAGCATTAGGAGGTAGGTAGATTGAGTTGGCTCTTTAAAAAACATAAAAATAAAAAGATGTTCTCAAGAAACTAGGAGGTGACAGAAGACCGAAGGTATATTGATAGCTGACCATTTCCAGACTAACTGGTCTTGAAGCCTGATGCCATAAAAACCCAGAGAAACAGCAGGTGCAGGGGCTGGGAGTAAGTGTTGGCAGGTGTGTGTGGTGAGGGAGTCAAGGAAATGGTAACTCGGGTTTCCTTTGTCATCCTGGTGGAGGTCAGAAACCTCCCCTAGAGCCTCCAGTGTGACACTCAGGTTGTAAACCAGGTAACGACATTACAACAGAAACAGCCGACCGAGTCTAAAGTCAAGTATGAAAGCCACTGGCATTAACATGAGCCCTAAGCTTAGCAAAGAACACATGAGCAGGATGAGAAAGGTCCCTTCTTGCAAAAATATCTCAAGAACTATATTAATAGTTACAAAATCCATTAAAGTTAAATATAACTACCTTGATTAATGTGGCTTCAAAACATTAATACAGGAAAGGAGAGAAAGGTCATTTTTAAAGCTCTGGGATGGCTGCCATTGGATATTTTGAGGTTGGATTGGAAAGAAAGAAGAAAAGTCAGAGTATGATTTAGCATGATCCATTGTCAGGTGATAGATATGCTGCTGTGAATTCTGAAATTCTGAGGCTCACGCTCATTCTGGTAGCTCCCACCAACCTGCCGTGTTCTCTCAAGGTCCTCGGTGGTGTTGCTAACAGCCCTGGAGCGTTATGGAGTTCACAGCAGCTGTTATCTGGTTTACAGTCTTCTGTACCCTGGACCCAGAGGTGCATCCACAGAGCTGGGAGGAACGCATTGTGCTAACAACCACCACAATGTATTCAGGGTTCGTTCTTCATTCAAAACAGAATGAGCAGGTACTACTGCCAGGGTGATTAAGCTGGGTGCTGGGGACAAAGCCACGGACAGAATAGTCATGGCTCCGGCTGTGGACTGCTCCCCCATCCCCACCCCCATTCATGTATAGAAGTCCCACCCCTCAGTGTGATGGTATTTGGAGGCTGGCCTCTGGGAATTAATTCAGTCATGAGGCAGAGCCTTCAAGAATGGGATCAGTGTCCTTATAAAAGGCCCCATGGAGCTCCCTCACCCCTTCCTCCAGGTGAGGACACAGAAGACAATTGTCTATGGACCAGGAACCATGTCCTTACTAGACACAGAATCTATCTGCACCTTGATCTTGGACTTCCAGCCTCTCAAACCATGAGAAGTAAGTGTTTGTTGTTTATAAGCCACCCAGCCTATGGCATTTTTGTTATGGCAGCCTGAACGAAGCCAGGCCTGTTCGTGGGCCTTTTCGTGCATGGGGGATGGAGGCGTTAAACGTGCCTGTGGTTATCCTTGCAGGAAGTGTTGTGGAGACGGTGAAGGGGTTGAGAGTGTGTTGAGGAGACCCTGCATGAACTGGGAAATTGCTCTGACCCTCTGATGAGCCAGATGCTGTTTCTGAGTCAGCGCAGGGCGCCTGGGCCTTCCTTCCTTTAAAAGGAGTTCTCAGCCCTTTTGCAAATAAACTTCTGTCAGGCCCCCCCACTGTTTAGCCTAGATGCATCCCATCTCAGGGAACAGCTATAGTCCATCCAATCTCCGAGATTCATAGTGTGTGTGTAACAGGATTTTTTACAGTTTTCTCTTTTAATTTAAAAAAATTTGTGGTGAAAAAATACATGAAATTTACTATCTCAACCGTTTTTGTGTGCAGTTCAGCGGCATTAAATACGTTCATATTACTGTGTCACCATCACCACCATCCATCTTCATAATTTTTCTTTCCATACTGAGACTCCGTGTCCATTAAACTAAGCTCCACACTCCCCATCCTCCAGCCCCAGCACCCACCATTCTGCTTTCTGTCTCTATGAATTTGATTCCTCTATGAATCTGAGGTACTTTGTATGAATGGAATCATACAGGATTTGTCCCTTTGTGACTGGCTTATTTCACTTAGCAAAAGGCCCCAAGATTCATCTGTATTGGAGGATGTGTTAGCAACGTGTGTATGTATATTTGTGTTTTATTCTAAGTATTTTCAAGGCCCCTTCCCTACCTTATTGCCAGGGTCCCTGCAGGAAACACATGGTTTGGGATATTGACATGGATATTGAGAATTTAATGAAGAGACTACTCAGAAGGGTGTGGTCAGGGTTTAAGGAAACCAACAAGCATTGGTGAAGCCCCCTCCCCCACCCTAGAACTAGCAGCTGTGGGGGGCTGTACCACACCAAGGGGCAAAGGGAGATGATGATTAGCAGAACCTGGAGGGAGAATTGTGGCTGGATTGGGGCCACCAGACAGAAGCTGAAGCCCCAGGGAAAGGAGAGAAGAGACGCCCATCTCTCTATTCTCCAGACCCCCAACCTTCTGCATGCGCTGTGCACTACCCAACCCAACCAGGAGCCAGAAGGCAAGATTGGCCTTCCAGGGCACAGGGCAGGATGGGAAAGGATGGCCCTTGGATCTGGAGGAGCAAACAACGTGTCCAGCATTTCTGCATTCTCCAGGGAGTTGTGTGGGGTGAACAAGGGTGCAATATGGGGACATTGAGAACAGGAGTGGGCTGAGTTCCTCTGAGATAAAAAAAGATGGGAGATACTCAGAAGGAAAGATAGGTCTGGAAGGACAGAGAAAGGTGGAGATGGGGAGAGGGAGGGAGAGAGAGAAGAGAAAGACGAGAGATTTGATTGTTTCTATGAGTAACTCTGGGAAGAAACCTTAGAAAGAAGGAATGTCAAAAAGACATACCGCATCAAGAGCTAAAACCCTTTCCTCAGTGCCCTTGAGAGACCTTTAGTAAAGATGTACTTTATTTTCAAGGCTTTTGTAGAACTTTGCTGGGACATAGGAATGAGAATGTCCAGTGTTATCTGGTATGGCAGGCAGAGTAACAGCCCCCAAAGCTGTCTACATCCTAATCCCCAGAACTACGAATGTGTCAGGCTACAGGAAGTGGGGAATTAAGTTTGAAGATAGAATTAAGGTTGCTGATAAGCTCCCCTTGCTATAATAGGATTATCCTGGGTTATCTGGGTGGGCCCAGTGACATCACATAGGTTCTTAACTGGTGAAGAGGGAGGCAGAAGAGTCAGGGTCAGAGGATACCCACGTGACTAAGACTTGGCTGGCCATTTGAAGATGGAAGGATGCCACAGGTCAGGGAAAGCTGTAGCCTCTGGAAAATGGAAAAACCCTTCTAACATCCCAATTTTAGCTCATTAAGACCCATTTCAGACTTTGAACTTCCAGAAGTGTAAGATAATAAATTTGTGCTGTCTTAAGCCACTGGGTTTGTAGTAGTTTGTTATAGCAGCAATAGAGACTAATACATGTGGGTTTTATGAGTTTGGGGTTAAGTTAGCTACATTTGGGGTTAAAGTATGTAGGTATTTCTATTTACCTTAAATACTGCGTTTAAAGCTACATTTGTAAACCTTACTGATGAGAGCTTTGAGGAAACTACTCAACTTCTTCATACTAGTTAAAGCAGGTGCCAGGCCTTTATGCCCGCTTTCCGTGTGCAGTAGCAATTTTTTTTTTTTTATCTTGGTCCTCATAGAGCTGCTCTAATCCTGATTTCTTGATCAATGGAGTGTGGGCGATCCTCATTTTGTGTTACCATCAGCCTCCTTCGCGAGACCAGTGCTTCTGAGTCTCCACAGGCTGCTTTTAGGGCTCTCCCTATGAGTAGTGGAATTCCAGTCTGTCATGCACAGGTCTTACTGTTTTTTGGTGGCCTCTTTCTTGCCTTCCAGGCTCTCATTTCAGTTTTTCTGGGCACACAAACACAGCAAACTTATGGTGGGATGGACCAGAAGACAGCCTTTCTGGTAGTTGGCACCACCCACAGAATAAGCCCTCCAAACTCAGGCATCTGCCCCAGGTACATTTCTCTATGTCAGCGTTTCCACAACTGAAAAAGGCACTTTCAGGCATTGTTGGCAAGAGAACAAAGTGCTTCGACTCCTCAGGAGGAGAATTTAGCAATATTTAATAAAACAACATCGGATAGGTCTTACTAGTCTGAAGTCAAGGCGTCAGTAGGGCTGCATTCCCTTTGATCCAGCAATCAGATTTCAGGGAATCTAGTCCAAAGAAACAGCCCCTGAAATGCAAAAAAAACATATGGAAAAGGTTATCGATGTGGCGTTACTTGTAATAGCAAAATATTGAAAGCATAGTCTAAGATCACGTCTACCAGAGACTGAATCGATCATGGAATCACCAAGTAAAGGAGTATTATGCAGCCATAAAAAAGAATAAAGGCCCTCCTGAGAACTGGAAGGATATCCAAAGTTTATTATTAAGTGAAAAAGAGCAATGTGGAAATAAAAATATAAAGTGAGATACCACCTGTGTGAAAAGAGGGGAGGGGCAATAGTGTGTGCATGTGTATTGATTTGATAAGAATCACAGGAAAGATAAACCAGAAACAAGTGAAAATGATCACCTATAGGGTGTAGGTGTGAACAGAGTGGAAGGACTAGGGAGGAGAGAGTCAGTGACACTTCTGAGTGTCTTTTTTTCTTTTTTACAGTTTTGAATTTTAAACCATGTACATTTTTTAACTATTCAAAAAATAAATCAAAGAATATTAAATAAAACATGCTAAAGTTGAGCACAAACAGAAACAAAGGCATCTCAGTATTTAGCAAATCAATGGCAAAACAACAGAGATAAAAGAATTGCAAGTCACTTTTGGACCCTGTGTCCTGACTAGTGGGATATATTCTAATGGGAAAAAGACCTGAAGGAGGCTTATGAGTTGGACTTCTAATCTAATTGATAGTATATTAGCATTGCCATGCTGAAATTTTGGTGTAAACAGTAGGACAGAACAAATGCATGATATATGGCTCATGTGGGGTGGGGAGAACCTAGGGCTGTTGCTGCAGGAGGAGAGAGGTAATATAGGATGGAGAAATAATATGCCCTTGGATTAGAAATGCAGGTCTCAATATAAACGCATGACTTTCCAGCTCCATCCACTGTGTCCACTGTCAAGGACACAATGGGACATCAGTTAAAGCTGTGAAAACAGGTATTATTCAGTCACAGCAGGGCAAGGGCCAGGATCCTTACTGATTGGTGCAGAGTGACTGCGTATTTCACAGGGAGAAGGAAACCTTGGGCTGAGGAGAGAGAGGGGCTCAAGTAAACCGTTATAAAGGCTTGGTCAGTGGAGGTGTGATTAGGTCGGCTGTGTCTGCTAGCTGGCAAGGATCAAAGTTAGGATTCTCTCCTCCAACAGAGCAGGGAGACAGAGGCCCTGTCTTTCTCGATAGTGACATTTCAAAGGGATGGCTTTCAGGGCCTTGAGAAAGACATTTCTGAATCTAGGAGGTACATGTATGTCTTATAGGGACAGAGGAAGGATTCACAATTGTAAATTCTTAGTAAAAGCTCTGAGAAAGGGTGGTCAAGGTCCTGTCTCAGGTGTTGACAGGAACAAACAGTAAATTCTCCTGGCAGTGTTGAGTTTTCCAGGCAGCCATATAAGGGAGGGGCCAGGGTCATCCCAGCAGCATGGCCTTATGCTGCCTGAAGCCAAGCTAGGGAGGGTTTAATCCTCTTAGAGGAGAGGTTTGGACAGAGTCTTAGGTGCCAGGGGTTCTGCCTTTATCACCACTGATAGCACCTTGAAGCAATGTCACTCCAGGAGCAAAGAGCACATTAGTACTCAGATCTTGTTTTTAAATACCATTTCCCCCTAAGAGATCAGGGTCCTTGGATAAATTGTGTGCTTTCCCATCAGGGACAGGGAAGTGCAATGTGTGTGGAATTTCTTCTCGTGCTGGTAAACAGGACAGTGCTCAAAGACCAGTGGGCAGGACCAGCTACATAATTGGCAGGGCCCAGTGCAAAATGAGAATGCAGAACCCCTTGTTCAAAAATCACTAAGAATGTCAGGACAGCAAGAACCCAGGGCTTCAAATCACACAGGGGCCTTTTCGGAAAGCAGGGTCTATCTAACTGCAGTGGCCACACGCCTAGCAAGCTGGCCCTGATAATGGGAGAGGTGTTCCGGTTCAGAAGAGCCAGCTTGAAGGGGCTCCACTGGTTAATTGTGGGACAATTTGAGCCCTAAAAGGAGTAAAAGTATCAATAGATTATAAAATAAAGTTCGTGAGTTTATAGTGATACTAAAAAGCTATGTGTGCAGGGGACGGGAAATTTTATGAAGAATGCCAGCTAATACATGCAGATAGCATGATAGGGTTAGAAAATTCCCATTTTTGCAGCCATTAGGTTAAAGATTTCTAGGGAACAAGATATTCGCACAATTGACAAAGTCTCACTTTATCACCCCCTAGGTTACTTAATAATTATAAGTGAGAAAAGATGCCTTTCTAATAGAGAAACCTGGCAGAAACCATCTCAATCAAGTGATCAAGTTAGCATGATCCGTGAGACGACATGTTATCATGGACCTCTTCATATAATGCAGTAAAAAGTATGCCATGTAGTATTTTGCCCAAAATGTATGCCTTGAATCTAATCATGAGGAAACAATCAAAAAGGTATAGATTGTGGGGCATTCCACAAGGCAACTGGCCTAAACTTTTCAAAAATGTCATGAAAGAAATAAAGAAAAAGACAGGGATCTAGGTAAAACGAGGCTACGGAGACATGAGAACCACATGAACTATATGACCCTGGATTGTCCTAGACTGAAAAAGAGCCTCAGAAGACATTGAGGTGACAACTTGGGAGAAGGGGTTTTGGACTGCCCTTTAGGTAAATCTATTGTTAATCAGCGTTAAATGTCTCGGGTGTGAAAATGGGCTTAGTTATGGTTTTGTTTATATCATGTAGGAGAATGTCTTTGTTCTTAGAAGACACATACACAAGATTTTAGGGTGAAATGCCCTGATGCCTGCAATTTAAGTTTCAAATGAAAGGGAGAGATGGAGAGAGGGAGAGAGAAAGAGGGAGAGGCAGAGAGGAGGAAGAGGGGAGTGGAGGAGAAAGGGACAGAGAGGGAAGCAGAGAAGTGGGCAAGGGGAAAAAGGGGCGTGGGGAGAGGGCCAACATTTGAATATGAGTGACAAGTACAAAGCTATTCTTGTATTATTCTTTCTCTTTTCTGTAGGAGAGACATTTTTTCAAAATAGAAAGTTGGAAGCAAAGTTTTTCTAGCTAAAGCTTCATGTCAGGGAGGAACATAGTAGCACATCAGGGGCAGGAAGCCTCTCTGGGTGATTGGCAGTACCTCTGAAGCCGCAGACTTGCCACCTGGCACTTCAACATCATCCACACGTCTCCTGGGTCTGTGTGAGCAGATCAGCGCTGACAGCTGACAATGGTGTAAGATCAGCGCCAATCCTCAGTGTGGCCTAACAGGAAGAGCGGAGGTTGGGGACCGTAGACCAGCCAGCCAGGGGCTTCCAAGGGGGTCGGGTGCCAGTTCTGTTTTGGATAATTTCTTTAGGTCTTATATAAAAATTGGGGAAAATATACCTGCAGTAGAGATCAAATAAGGTAATCTATGAGACACGGCATTCTTATTTCGTAGATATTTATATTTTACTTTATAAATTTTATTCTGGAAATACAGGTGGCTTTATTTTCATATATGAGCTGATATAGATGTACTTGTTTTTTGTTGTTCTATTATACTTTGTGTCCTATAAACACAGAATTTATGATCATCCTATTTTACACAATTCCTATCTCAAAGGCAGAGCATCTGAAATGGTCTTGCTGCATTAGTGAGTACTCCTGACAGGAGAAGAACTCTCTTTTGTCTTTGGGCTTCAGTGAAGACTAATTGCATATTTCAAACTTGTTTTCCTTCCACTTCCTGTATCCTTTTATGGCTGGGTGCAGTAGGACATGTGCACCTCACATCATGGCATACCTTCTGGGTGAATCAGCTTAATGGATCATGCGGGGATTTTCCTGGCAGCCATTCTAACACCAGTGTGGCCAGCAATAACCATATACCCAAGCGACTGTGAACCACATGGAGATATCCCGCCGAACCCAGTAAGATGCATCCACAACTCAGCTTTCCCTTACCTGAAACCCAAAATGACACAGCCATTCCAGTGGTACCTTTGCAAGGGGAAGTATGATGGAGAGACAATCCAAGGGGAAAGCGACAGTGTTCTTAACCAAGTATAGTTAAAGTATCTTACTTAAAAAAAAAGAGAGAAAGACAGAGACAGAGACAGAGAGACAGGGAGAGAGTACCAGTGTTTGTCACATCGTGGAGGTAGAGATGCCCACCAGATAGCCGAAAATATGATCTGAAGAGGTGGTGGATTGTGATGTAGAGATTAGGGGGTCATTTCACAATCATTAAAGCTGAGTGTACGAGTGGCTGAGTTCTCTATAATCCAGTAACATAGAGGAAGAAGAAAAGAGGACTGAGGACAGAACCGTAGGTAATGCCTGTATTTCATTGTGAGTTATAGTCGGAGAGATGTATATCTGTGAGGTATTGGGCCAAGACACTGATTAAAGCCAGGATATGAGGGCTGTCAGAGATGAATACAGCCAGGTTGGGTTTTTCTCACTTATAGCAGACAGATTTTTGATGATACATACATTTAAATACTTAAAACCAGATATAAACCTGTGTGTATAGCTCTTCATATGAAATGATACAAGTCAATGCATAGTAAGTACCAGCAAAACTACAAAACTCATAAAATAGAAGTCAGCAGTCAGTGTGACAAACGGTATTGTTTTGCTGAAATAACATCACTGCTATTGGCATTAAGAGTAGAAGAATCTATTTATATAGTTGAGATTTCACGTGTCAGTTTGGTTATTTCGATTTAAGCATACTGCCCACCATTTGAGTATTTGTCATGGTCTCTGTTGAGGTTTTTCCTTTCAGCGAAGTTTATTTTATATCTCCTATTCCTTATTTGGAAGAGTCTAATAATACATATGATATTAATACATATAATAATACATATAATATGATAGCAAAATTTAAAAATTCATTGCTATTTCACTATGCCCATTAATGATCTGTTGTAAGCTATTGTGTGTGTTTCATCGTGGAATTCTTACTCTACATCATTCACAATGGAATAAGAAGCTGAATGCTGGAACCTACGCTTTAGAGCTTTGTGTACTTTTGATGACTCAATTCTCCCACAATTTTTCTCCAATCAACCTCTATAGCATGGTTTCACGTGGCCTGAAAATTCTTAAAGGCATTAAGAAAAGGACTAAAAACATGTAATCAACTGAAATTGGATGGTGGAGGGAAAGGGATAAAAGAGAGATATATTAATTTGTGATTGCTCAAAGTAAGGTGTCAATATATCAATGCCCTGGTGTGAGTCAGTGTGATGTAGTGCAGGAGCACAGGTTTGGGAGTCACACGACTCTGAATTTGATTGAGGTGCTTACTAGCTTCGGCATTGGCAAATTATTTAGTTTAATCACTTGGATTTCCCATCTGTCAAGAAGTGTCACAATGATTAAATGAGGTCATATAGCTAAAATGCCTAAAACCGTGTTCAGTACACATTTGGTGTTCGGTAACAGTGGTTATGATCAGTTCCAGACGGTTAGCAGGACTAGAATAAATGTGGAACTCAAAATGCTGGTAGATTAGGTAAGTAAGGCTCTGAGGCCTGATGGCTATAAACATAGGGATGGCTGAAAAGGTGATCAAAACGGACCAGCCAAGAAAAAGGTGAGCGTTGGCACTTAGGGCTGCTTAGATTTTGTCTCCAGATTGTTACCAGCTCTAAATGTATGGCATGCAGTGTGACATCTCACTGTATTTGTGTCAGGATAACGCACCTGTCTCAGAACTGTCCAAAAACCCAGTGTCATTCATAACCACATCCTTTTGTAAGTTTCATTATTAATTTAGGGAAAGTCTGGTACACGGTCCATTCCTGGGAATTGAAATGATTATTTCTTTCATCTTTGAGGATTATAATTTTTTTGGTCTTCTTCAGAGCTTCTCCTTTTAGCCTTTCTTAAAGGACTATGTTCTATTCTTATTCATTGCTGTCCAAAGAATTCAGCCCTAATCCTGTAAGAACAGAGGTTAAGTTCAAACAGAACTGGCTCCCATCCTGACTCTGTCATGTAGCTATTATTTGATCTTTTTCAGTAGTTTCCTTACCTGGCAAATAAAGGATGATAATACCCATCTCCATTGGGTTGTTGGAGGGTTAAATGAGATGAAGGCTAAGGGTCTTGGGGTCGTATCAGCAGTATTGGTAACTTTATAATACCATTGTTCACATCCTCCCAACTCCTCCCACCCCAAATTAAAGAGCTCTTTGCAAGGTCAGAGTTCTTTGGCATGCAAAGAAACGATTTTGTGAATGCTTGGAAAATATTAAAAACTTTAGTGGCAGAATGAGTCTTAATCACATTTGAGAAAATTGGAGAGGGGTTTTAAATTGTAAGCTTACTTTATTCGGTATAAAAAAAAAATACCAAAGTTCCTAGGCATGGGGGCGGGGAATCTACTGTTAAATACATCATCATCATCATTTTCTTTTTCTTTAATGAACACAGTTTCCAAAGATCATCCACAAACGCATTCACTGAGAGGCCGTATGTTACAGCAGTGAATACAGAGCCCAAGCAAGTCACTGCCTCTCTCTTGCTTTAGTTTCCTCGCTGTAAAGTGAGAGAGATTCTTAAAACTGGGGAGGGAAGGGTGGTTGGGAACACCCGTGGGATGTTTCTGCTGCCATGGTGGTTGTGGGTATATGGGAGCCAGCTTCCAAGATGGCCCGCAATGATCCCCGCTCCTGGTGTTCACACTCCCTTATAGTTTCTCCCATGTCGGAGCAAAGTTGGTCTGTGTGACCAACAGGTTGCAGCAGAAGCAAAGATCTGCCACTTCTGAGATAAGGCTAGGAAAGGCACTGCAGCTTCCTTCTTGGGCTGGCTGGCTCTCTCTCTTTCTCCTCTCTTTCACCCTCTCTCTCTCCTCTCTCCCTCCCTCCTCCCTCTGTGTCTGGCTTTCTTTCTCTCTGTCTCTCTCTTCACTCTGTGGGAAGCCTTGTCATTGAGCAATCCTACAGAAAGCCCCATGTGCTGAAGAGCTGAAGTCTCCTGCAAACCAGATTGCTGACCTACAGAAACTGTGAGATAACAAATAGTTACTATTTTCTGCTGCTAAGTTTGGAGTACTTCATTATGTGGCAATAGATAACTCATACAGGATGCTACTGGCTTTAATTAGCAGAGTCAGGGATGCTAAATATCCTGTGGACTGTGGGATAGTCCTGCTCAATGAAGACCTGTCCCACCCTGCTACAGACTGAAGCTTTGAGTCCTCCCAAATTCATGTGTTGAAACCTCATCCCTAAGGTGATGGTATTGGGAGGTGATTAGAACGTGAGGGTGGAGCCCTCATGAATGGGATTAGCACCCTTATGAAGGGACCCCAGAGAGACCCCTCACCTCTTCTGCCATATGAGGGCACAGCAAGAGGACAGCTGACTGTGAACCAGGAAGTGGGCTCTCGCCAGACACAACCTACCAGCACCTTGATCTTGGACTTCCCATCCTCTAGAACTGTGAGAAATAAATATTTCTTGTTTAAGTCACATGTTCCATAGTATTATTGTTACAGCAGCCTGAATGGACTAAGACACGCCCCGCAAGCCAAACGTCTCTCCCAACACTGGCATGATCACTCCCAGCTTAAAATGTGTACATTCTGATTTTGTGAATTAGAAGGAAAGATCAAAAAGAAAAGGTGATCATAACTGGTTGTGTGATTCTATCCCAACTTAAATGCAATGACCCAATGAATTTATCTGAATCTATCCTGAAGAAATTCTGGCAGATGTACACAGAATTATATACCAGGAGGTCCCTTGCCCCTTTGTTTGCAATACCAGAATGCTGAAAATAGCCTAAATGTCCACCAATAGAGGAAGAGCCAAATAAATTATGGAATCAGGAATACTATGCACCTCTTAACAAGAGTGAAGAATTATATATATATATATAATGACATAAAATGTCATTGTTAATTGAAAATCTAAATCATAAAATAACATAAATGGTATGCCATTTAGGTTTTCAAAAGCAATATACTGTGTGTGCATGTTTATAAATGTATAGAAATAGATATGATATAAAATGATTCACCTTAAACTCTTAGCAGGGAATTTCTATGGGGAAAGGAGGTATGTGAAGTGGAACTTGTACTCTTCATTCTTCCTACCACTGTATTGTTTGAATGTTTACAATAAGCATTACTTTTGTGATGACAAAATGTTCTCAATTGTTACATTCAGTGATATTGGTAATGTCCTGTGTACTTTTGGTGCCACTGAGTTGCTACGATCTAATTTTAGACTTAAAGGTTGGAGTAAGTGGCACATGGCTTACATTTCTGGTTCAAGTGACGTAGAGTTAGGGTGTGAGGCCAGGAAGCAGCGGTGGCAGAGGGTGGTGTGACAGAAATGAGGAAATTAGTGTGGAGCATATTTCACATCTGGGCCTCTGCCCCTCAGTCCTGTGAGCTCCGCAGTGGCATGGATAGCTGGCCTGGAAGCATTAGAAGTAGCTCGAAGTCCAGAGATGGGATTGGGGACATTCGAACCTAGCAGACCCTAGAGACCCTCAGTTTTCCCTTGGCTCATTTAAAATTGAAGCTGTGCTTCTGCCATTATTTTGATTTAAAAGTGGAGTCAAAGGTTTCAAGGATGAAATATAACTTTAAATAAGTTGGCCTGGAATGCATTCATTTCTTTACTCAAAGCACACCTCCCCTTGTTCATTGACTGGTTGCATTTTTAACTTTGCAGGTCTTTGCCAGATAAACACATAGTAATAGAGTAGGCCTCATTCACTACCAACCAATGAAAGCTTGGAGTTATGTATCCAAAGTCCAGAAATGTGCATGCAATGGAGATGAAAACAAGAGTAATAAATGTGACTAAGGAAACCGAAAGTTTGATTTATGTGTGACGATAAAACAATAAACAGTACAGATAGCTCAGCAAACGATACATAAGAGCCAAAGACTAGAATATGGAAACAAATAAAGAAAAGAGAGAGAGAGAGAAAATTATAATTTCAAATAATTGGTTGGTCATTTTTTGACCATTATCGTAGTAAAATATAAAATTTTATATTTTGAGTCATACGGGAATTTAGATGACCCCTCCCCTGCAAGGTGCCCCCTTACCTGGGGTTTGTTACAAACAATACTTGTTCGTGATTATAGAGCCTAACACATTGTTTTCCCCCACAACTCACAAATACCTTACTCAGGACAGGAAATGCACACTCAATGAATGACTATGTCAAAGACAATTCATAAAAGAATGGGGAAAGCGTAATTGTTTTGTATGGAATTAAATTGTTGAAAAGAAGCTAAGGAAGTGATACATCTCACCTTCTGTCTCTGGCCAAACGACCCTTCAATCATTGACATTGTTCATCAGTGTATTTTAGGACTTGGACATTATGAGTAAATTAATTTATTTTCCAATCGATTTTAATTTTTTCATAAATCTGTAAGGAAATGAGATCTAATGCCTTTGCATTGATTGTAAATCTATTCTTCTTTTTATTAACACTATAGAAAAAAGTATCCTTTTACTTCATCTATCTAAATAGTAGTTTGGCTCCTAGTATACACAGGCTTGTGTTGTTTTTAATATCTTTATTTAAGTAATTTCTCTCCAATCAAGTCAAGGCAGAGAATAACTCTTCTATTTCCTTCATGTTTTTTGGAATGTAGTCAACCTTTCACTTTATTTCACTAAGTCTTAGTTTCCTCTTCTGTCAAATACAAGCATTTACTGTAAGAGTCACATGAACACTTTGTACATTTTATATGATATACACGTGCATATAGATGAAAGCACTTTATAGATAGTAAAGTAATAGAAGAATGCTACATAGTTAGTTTCCAATTCATCTTATGGAGTTGAATATTTTTTTCATAAATCTAGGATAGAATAAGTTTGTACATTTAGAAAACCTATCAAATCTAAGTCGGAAGATTGAGAAGCGAAGATGTTGACCAGCCAATTAAATATACGGTTCTTAGACCCAGGTAGAAGTCTGATCCCGAGAGGAGAGATTTGGGAGTCATCGGCCCGCCATCAGGGGTGAAGTCAAAGGAGTGGATTAGATCACATAGAATGTGTAGAACCAGAGGAGATGAAGATGACCTGAGGCTGAACTGGAATGAATGCTAGCTATTAAGGCAGAGAACTTTAAATAGGATAAAGTACTCTTAGGGGTATGTGAAGGCTTTCTAAAGAGTATGTGAGCATGCGGCTTTTAAGGGAATCTATTTCTAGATCCTCAGTTTCCATGTCTAATCATTCCTTCATTGTTCTGTCTGAAAACGCACCTAGGATGGGGCTGGGGCATGGGGACAGTATCTCCTTGCTAATCCTTTCACAATTATCCTTCTTCCACTTTCTTAAGAAAAGGCACACTCATCATAGACCATGTTGCATTATCCCAAAGGGTAAAAATCCTCTAGGATATCAAATAAAGCGGCAATCGGAAATATTGGTACTGGTTCTAAGAAAGTGAGTGACTCTAGTGACTATGTAACAGACCCTGGCCAGCCCGTGGGGTCCAGCTTCTTGCATTCAACAGAATTGCAGTGAACCTTACTGACCAGTCTGCTGTTGAACCATCACAAGTAGTTTGTGATTATGGATCACTCTGCGATTTTTGGCATAACTCAAAAAGACTTCAAAGATTTGAGAAACATTACCATATACATCTAAAAAAGAACTTTCTCCTTTCCTATCTACTTATTTATGCAAATAAGGTTTCTTAGAGCTTACATCTATAAAAATGAAAAATAGTAATAGAATAGGTTTGATGGAACCTTGTCTCATTCTGGCGACAAATCATATTTACCAACAGATGACTAACTAGGGGGAAACACACACACACACACACACACACACACACACACACACACACACACACACACACACGTCTTCAGTACCATAAATTAAGATACAGATTTCTGTCTTAGTTCATTTGGGCTGCTATAACAAAGTACCACAGACGGGGGACTTATAAACAACAAAAATTTATTTCTCACAGTTCTGGAAGTTGGGAGATCCAAGATCTTGCATGGTGCCAGCAGATGTTGTGTTCAGTGAGGGCTTCCTGGTTCATAGATGGTGCATTCTCATTGTGTCTGCACATGGTGGAAGGGGCTAGGGAGCAATCCAGGGTCTCTTTTTATAAGAACACTAATTCTAATTATGAGTGTGGAGCCCTCCCCAAAGCCCCACCTTCAAATACTATCACATGGAGCATTAGGATTTCAATGGATGAATTTGGGGAAGACACAAACATTCAGACCATAGCAATGTCCAATAAAAAGTTAATTTTTAAAGACAAAATATTGTGACAGAAAGCAAATTAGCAGTTGTCTGGGGCCAGTAGTAAGGATTGGAGATTGCCTGCAAAGAGGCAAGAGGAAACTTTTAGCATTAAGGAAATGTTTTATATCTGATTTTGATTGTGGTGTTGATTATATAAATGAACGCAATTGTCCAAACTCATCAAAATGTACACTTAAAATGGGTAAAATGTTTAGTATGTAAATTACACATGAACAAAGCTACTTTCCTGTTTAATAATTATTTATCAAATGTATAATACTTATGTTATTTTTATAGATTATGTATAAATAATCATTGAAATGATAACTCAGTCCAGAAGAGATCTTTAACACTTGGAGGCTTATGATTGTGGAAAACACAATCATTTCTTAATTTGTACTTTTTTCCCAGAGAAGTAAGAGAGTGATCAATTAAAGGTATAAAGCATAAAATATATTACATAAGGGTTAAATTCTGTGGGAAAGGAATTATGATGTCAAAGGGAAAAGGAAATCATAAAATGTTAATGGTTACAGAAGCAGTTGTTTAAATATTTTTAAATATGGCTGGTAGTGGGTTATAACATATCCCCATGTTTTGTAGATTCCATTAGATTTATTTAAAAGAATGATATAACAGTTTCATTTTAAAATATTAATATTTACAATGTACTAAAACATTTATTTTTTGCAACTATTTTGACTTAGGATAAAATTCTTCAATGTCAGCTTTAAAAGATAAAAGAAGAGCACATAATCTTTCAGAGTACTTTTAGGGATAAAAAAGAAAAGAAAAGCATTGATTTAGGAATGGGCAGAGCAGAGGACTAAGAAGATATAACCAGGCAGAAAGAAGGAAAAGCCAGAGAGAATGTTCACAGAATTCAGAGGAGCAGAGCCCATCAAGGAGGAAGTTGTTTTCTGCATTACAGAGTTCAAGCAAGGCAAGTGTCATGAGATAATCTACCAGGGCTTTAATTCACAAGTGGATGGGTCTGTGGGAGATATTTTTGCCTTTTTTCCCTGCCCAAGCAGGGATTCTGAGTGTGCAAGGCAAGGATTTCCTTGCCCCACAAGGGGCTCAAAAAGAGTTGAATTGTTTGAGAGCAGAAGAGAAGCTCCAGGGAGTCGGTGGAATTGGGTGCACGCTGGTTAGGTGGAGAGAGTGTCCTGAAGGATAGGGAAGTGAACCAAGGCCACAAACCGGAAGCTCAGAACAGTGGGGCCTGAGGCATTCCCTACAGGCCCCCTGGCAGGTGGGAGGCACAGTGTCTAGTAGGGAGGAGGCACCAGGTTTTCTAGATGAGACAGCATCCCCTGTGCCCGGCTCAGAACAAAAGCAGGGGAGACTTTTGTCCACAGGGCAAGGTGTATGGGCTGGACAAGAACATGTCACTCTGGACACTTCCTAACTGAAGACCTGGCCCCAGTGTTCTGTGCTGTCTAAAATTCTCTTGAAACTTGCATAACCCAGGAGCTATGTAGGGAATCCCAATAAGGGCTAAGGTTGGATTTTCTCCAGTGGAAAAGTGAGTTTAGGAACAAACTGATTTTTAGAGGGGGAGACATACCAATCACATTTCATAAAGCCTGTGTGTTGCTGCATGTTGAAAGCCACTCCATAAGGACTGAAAGGTGTTCAGCTGGATTTGAGAGCTAGGAGGTCATAGGTGCAGTTTCAGGCGAGTATGGGGCAAGATTTAGATTTTAGGCAAGGAAGAATGAGTGGGAAATGAGGAAGTGGAAAAAACGCATGTAGACTGCTCACCCAAGAAACTTGGCTATGAACAGAAGGTGTGATAAAGGATGGAAGTTGGAGGAGGAGGCAGAATAAAGGTTTCTGCTGTGAGGACGCTGACAGCTGCGTTGCAACATGCCTTCTTGCTGACAATTGCTCTCTCTTCCAGCTTCTCAGGGCATCTTTTTATTTGTTGTGTCCTTGGTATCTACAAAGGTGATTATAAGGTAAAATGAGCTGCCTTAATGGATGAACCCCTAAATCTCAGTGGCTTAACACAATAAAATTTTCTTTCTCATGCAGGTAAAACCAAGTGGTCATGTCCTCCAGCAGAGATGCGGGTCCAAGCTTATCCCACCCGTGTTCTCTTCCACACTTGACGTCCAGAGTTGCTCTGGAAAGAGAAAGGAGCGTAGAGACCTGCCTGTGGGAAGTTTCTATGGGCCAGGATAGGAAGTGGCACACATCACTTTTGTCCACTTTGAGCAGGACTCAGTCACATGACCACACCTAACTGCAGAGGGGCTGAGGATGTCACCTAGCTGTGTGCTACATTAGGAGATAGGTCTGATGAGTGTACACTAGACTCTGCCTTATTATTCCACCCACACATTACTGTGACGCACTTAACCTATATTCTAGCCTCTCAGGACCCACCCTCAGTTTAGGCTGGTGTCTTGACTCAGATTCTGCTCAGATTTTTGTCCTAACCTATTTCCAGCCTAATATGTTCAAGTTTCAGAGCTTCTTGTAGACACGGCAAGGCAATCACTTCTGCTTATAAATCAAGTCACAAAATCCCTGAATTCTTGGCCTGGGAAGTCTCAAAGGGGAAGGCTTAGGGGTTTGGGGGCATGGCAGGCTCCCATAGAATATGGGCATTTCACTTTTCACTTGGGCACTCTGCTGTGAGACCATCGTTACCACCATGGTCACAGAGACTTTCTCCAATGTAATATTCTACTCCCAATGTAAACAAACCACTTTTGCATAGCTGAGACAGGATAGCAATTTCAGAAAGACTGTACTAAATTCTAAGGCACGAATGGAAATGAACAGAGGTATTGTGTGTATGCCAGAGGCCACTGCCCATGCCCAGCCACAGAATCACTGCCCACCCTCTCTGTTAAGGCAGCATGACTTCTGGGCGTAGACTGCTGGGTCTGGCCTGACTTTAGATACTCTTCTAGACTTTGATATCTGACTCTTGGTCTCAGTGGTGCATCAGCTTGGCTTACTGGTGAACCACCTTGTTAGTTGAAGTGCCCTGTATTAATTTAAAATGCAAATATAAAATCTTTAGTGGTTTAAACTCCTTTGTCTTCCACTGAGAACACTCCTTAAGAATTTACCCGAGGAGCTTGACAGCAACAAGAAACTTGTTTGGAGAACATAGAAACAGAGTGAAGGGGCTTAAATGGTTTCTAGTGGTGATACATATGAGCCATGATAAAATATGGCAAATCATCTCTACAAGATTATGTTATATACCTTTTTCTTGTAGAAATGTTCATATCTACGAGGTACAGTACTTACTTTTGATGGGGAAGGTTGGATAGTGTTTGATTCTTCTTTTTTAAGACTTCATGTAGACTGCTTCCTTTATGCCTTAAAGACTTGTTTCATATTCAGTTTTAATTTAGTTTGAATTGGTTACATTTAACCAAATTGAGATTTAGGACATAAATTTTGAAATTTCACAGTAACGCTCTGGGTAAATTGATATCTCCAGATAACTAATGTCATAGAATTACCATTTGACCCCACAATTCTACTCTTAAGTATATATCCACCATAACTAAAACACAAGTACTGAAATAAATACATGTATGTACATGTTCGTAGCAGCAGTATTCACAATAGCCGAAGGGTTGAGCCAACCCCCAAATCCATCAATGAATGAATGAGTGAGCAAATCATGGTATATTCATACAACAGAATATTAATCAGCCACAAAAAGAGAATGAAGCACTGGTATATGATACAACATGTATGAACCTTAAAAATGCTACTCTAAGTGAAAGAAGACAGGCATAAGATTGTATATTATATGAGTCCATTATATGAAATATCCCAAACAGGCCGATCCTTGGGGACAGAAAGCAGACCAGTGTTTGCTGGGGCTGGGTGAGAGGAAACAGAGAATAATTGCTTATTGGTACAGAGTTTCTTTTTGGGGTGATGAACATGTTTTGGAACTACATGGAGGTGGTAGCTGAACAACATTGTGAATGCACTAAATGCTACTGAACTGTTTACTGTAAAATGCTTAATTTTACCTTATATGAGTTTCAACTCAACCAAAATCTTATATGAATGAGTCCGTAGGGGCAAAACATACTGACAAACATTCTGTACTCAGCCAGCAAATGGTTTTCAAAATTTAATTAATAAATTCTGTGATTCTTAGCTAAACTTACAAAATCAGTATGGCAGAAAACAGTTTTACCCAAAGTGTGGGATGCATTTTATTGATGGTAGATAAGGTGGGCAAGGTTTTCAATAACATTGCCTCACTTTTAGTGAGGAATTTTGTTGCTTTTAGGAGATTTTAGTCACCTTTCAATCCTTGTGAGTATATTAGTGACAGAGTCTCAGTTTTGTGCTAGAACACACGAAACTCTTTTTTCAGTAAAGAGTGCAGGTTTCAGGCTCAGAGGTCTCTGTGGGCAATGCTGTGTAAGTGGTTTTAATATCGTTTTATTTGCAGTGTGTTCGTTTTTACTTTCATCTTCCATTTATGTTACATGACACCTGTTTTCCACTTCAGTGATTTGCATTATACTTTAGATGGTGATGCAAAATTTCCTCTTTAAATTGATTTAAGTAGAAATGTGAGTCAGTTTAAAGAAAAACAATAGGTAAATAATAATATAAATGGTATGAGGATTTGGGGCGGGGGGAGTAGAACTCATGGACACATTGGGCAAAGAAACACACTCTATGTGAGAGGGGGGGTGTGAGGACCTGAGTTTCTCATTACTCAACTCATGCAGCTATGGGCCCATCACTAAGCCCTTCTATGCTACACTCACTGCCTACCTCACGGAGCTTTTATGGCAAGTGTTTTACACACGGAAATTATATTATTAAATTATTTGCATTGGTTATTGTCTGTATCACAGGGGCCGCACTTCCCAGAGTCCCTAACACGCAGTTCTGATAAAGTTTAGGTTCTGCCAATGAGACACTCATGGGGTTTGGACGGCATAAGGAGCATATCATTCTTTCTCCAGTAGCAGCAGCTGACGTGAGGGTTTGCAGTGAAGCTGGACTCCAAAGAGATTCTTTGACTGTCATCAGCTTCTAAGCTACAAGGCAGCCGTGACATTGGCGGTGATTTTCTGCCATTTCTTGCCATTTGTGATGGTGGGTGCAGCAGCTTCCTGACATCAGGTCCACAGCTGATCTGGAATAACCTGAAAGTGGGTGGTGGTTCCCTCTCAGCCTTCACCCATCTCCTCTTTCTGAAGACTTCGTGCGCATCTGCTTCCCTGTATTAATTATCTTTCTGCGGGTAATACCTGAGTAGTTCCCCTTTTCCTCCCTGATCCCCAAGGTATTATTAGTTTTATTGAATTTATAAAAAGCTTGCATGTAATAATAATATGAGTTAATGCAATTGAGTATTTACTACTATTCATTGGGCTAAGCATTTTACACACATAATCTCACTTAGTTCTCTCAAGAGTAGTATGAGGTAGTTTCTATTACTATCCCCATTTTGCAGAGGAGGAAACTGAGGCAGACAGTTATCCAGGTCTCAGGTGGCAAGCAGTGGAGTGGGGATTTGAACACGGGCTGTCTGAATCCAGAGTGTTGTGTGACTCCACATTATACTGCCCTTCCTCCACCCAAAAATGTTTACTTCAGGTCTCCAATAAAGTCTGCTTCAGATCTGAAACCAGAAGGGCTTTGGAATTCAGAAGTTCCAATTGTTGGAAGGGAGACGCAGCGCATATAGTGCATGTTACTGGCGGGGCAGTGTACGTGGGATCTAGGACAGGACCTTGTGATCAAACACACTTACAGTTCTGCAACAGGATGAGTGTTTACATTAAATAAGATAAAGGCCAGAAAGAGCCAAAGGAAAGTTCAGCTACCACCAAGTGCGTTTAGGTGCTGAACTTAGAAAAAACCCCACAACTTTTCGTTTTCAGAGCTTTGTGGATCTCAGAATGGCAGATTAGGAATTATGGACCTATGATTTTCATGAAGTATTAGCAAACAGAAAAGAGAAGCTGAATGGATTTTCAAAATATTTTTTTATCTGTTGTCTCATTTTAATTCAGTCTTCAGTCTGGCTATGTGTGACCACTCCTTTCCTTTTTAAGCCAAAGCATATGGGCAAGGACTCATTTCTTATCTGTTTAAGTTGAATGTAATTGCAAGTATATTTACTTTGCAGCCACCAAATGGTTAAGGTCATTGTGTCATTTCACAATGCCCAGCATATCACCCCATCTCAAAGGAAAGGACCAGAAAAAATCAGCAACTTAGTGGTGAAAAACGTGCCCTGGAATATGTTAGGGTCTGTTATAATTTATCTTGTTCTTCTCTAACTTAACCTGCTCATACAGCATTTCTGTTAATCTTGATAGTTATTTCAGGTTTTAGCTAAAATATAGCTAACTATAGCTTCAGTATTTTATTTTTAATCAATTTATCCCAGTTATGTGTAGGCGGGTAACAAACTACCCTAATCTCAGTGATTTAAAACAAAAATTTATTATTGCTCTGTTGGTTCCAGGGATTGACTGGGCTCACCTAATCTATCCTCATTTGGGGTTTCTCATGGGGTCACATGGTGGGGGCTCAAGGCATCTGAAGGCTTCCCTGTGCTGGTCATTTAAGATGGCTCACCCACATGGCTAGCAGTTGATGCTGGCTGTTGGCCTGGGGGTTCAGCAAAGTTTCATTCTAACCAACTATATAGGGCCCGCTATATGTGGCTTGGGCTTCTTTTACCATGGTGACTCAGTTCTGGGAAGGTTAGTGTTCCAGGGACCCAGGTGGAAGCTGCAGGACTTCTTATGATCTAGCCTTAGAAATCACTTAGCATCACTTCCACCCAATTCTTTTGGTCAAAAGTGAGTCTCAGGACCAACACAGATTCAAGAGAATGATATAAAAGAATGTGCATATTGGAGGCATGGTTCCCTGGAGGGAGAGGGGACCTCTTTGAAAACTAGCTACCACACGACATATAAATTTATGTTCACAAGAGTTTAAGAGGTAATTCAAAAGTCATCTACACAGAGGCAAAAATTTTATTGCCCTGCAACAGAGACAAAGATGACCTGAAATCATACTTTGTTTTTCCCCCTAGTATCTTATATGTTTTAATATCACTCTGTTTGATGAGATAAACAAAATATAAATAAATGTCATGACATCTAAGATGTGGCCAAATGGAGAGGTGAAGTATGGCAACTGTAAGTTGAGCAGGCAGAAGACATTCTCTAAAGCTATAAAAAATAAGGAGACACTTTTCAAATGATAAGGCATCATTATAGTTTTCTGGCACACCATGATACCAATTGTGGTATGTAATTAGGGGCAGGGTGGCTTGTGAGCAAAAAAGTGGAGCAGATAATGAGAGGCAGCCTTTGTAGTGGAAAACCAGTTGTTCCTGCTTTTTTACTGTTTGAGTCACAGACCTTTTGAGTATATGAAAAAGTCAGAAAATTTTCCCCCAAAATGGATATTTGTATACTTTTGTTCCTTCCTTCATTCTTTCCTCCCTATCTTCCTTCCCCCTAACCTTCTTTTTCTTCATTCCTTCTACAATTTCTTATAGAGAACTGATTCTGTAACAGATACTGATCCGAACTAAGGGATAAAGTAGGGAAGAAGACAGGTAACAAGTATGCCAACAAATAAACAACAAGACAACCTCAGGTAGTTATAAGTAACAAACTGTATACTACATCTTGCATACAATTTTACGGGATTCACTTTCTTTCAAAATACTCATCTCCCTCTGCAATCAATATCTTCTTTTTCAAACCGAAGAGTAACTTTTTAATATGAGCAGTGTGGATGTGGCTGTTTGTTATCCATTGCTTTCTTGCTTATGTTGAATATACAGATGTTGACTATTTTTTTTCTTTCTTTTTTTTTTTTAGCCATGAAGAACAGTTATGTGCAGTGTCATTGAAAATGACTTTCCTAATTGATGGAAGAGCATTGGTTCCTTATGAAATTTCAGAAGGTTTTGCTGCTGGTGAGGATGAAAATGTACCCTGGAAGGCTTTCCACAGCTTTATCTTATTTTTTTAATTCTCTCCCTTTGGAAACTATCTGCCTACCCCTCTTTAAAAAATTAAATGTATCAAATAGCCATGGATTCACATTTCGAAGTCTCAATTTACAGACTACTCTAAAGACCTACCCTTTCATCCATATCTGAAGATGAGAGTGAAGGACGGATGGTTTGCGTTGGAGAATTTTTTTCTCTATGTCCTCTGTTCTTATGTTCTCACCACAAATTAGTTGTTATGGTATCCTGTGGGGCATTTAAACATGTACTTTTACTTTTGGCAACATTTTAAGTTATTTTCATTAGCATAACCTATAACTTTTGCAGAAGTGAAATGAGAATATCCGTCTATCTTATTCCATTATGATACATGAGTTGTAGTTCTAGACCTTGGATATTTGTGAAATGTTTTAATTGCTAACACAAACTGTTACTCCATGTATCTTTTCATTTCAGGGGCTTTATTAATATCAAGCTTTTACCCTTTATTCAGTTAAAGGGTATTTTAATATCTGGCATTTCATGTTGGAGTGAATATTATCATGGAGTGAAAATAATTTAAATATAGTTATTTAGAGAGTTGGTACAATATGGCCCTGTGGGTCAGATCCACCTATTTCTACAAATTTTTAGTGGAACATAGCCACACTCATTTATACACACACACACACACACACATACATATATATATACACACACATATATATGTATGTATGTATGTATAGAAAGAGAGAGAGAGAAAATATATACACATGTATTTTTTATGGCTGTTCTCATGTTTACTATCTTTCCCCTTTAAGAAAAAGTTTTCCCATTATGATTTAGAGGAAAAATGATTCTATCTTTATTTCCTTAAAAATTATTGACATAAATTCTAAATTTATTATATGCCATAGATAAGTGAATTTGCATACCTACAACATGTCAAGCACTACCATGGAGATATATTAATAAACAAAAAAGATAAAAATCTGTATTTATAGTTTAACAATACTTCTAAGATGCTTAATGATAAAAATTATGGTAAGCCCCTGAAGTTGTACCTAAGAACAAATATGGGTTTCAAAGGTGACACGACTCACTGGTGACATTTTGACTTGGGAAAAAATGTGGGGATTTCTAAACTTTAATAATACTATTGCATCAGTGTGCTATTATTAAAGTATAAAACTGAGCCAATGGTGCTCATAATTAAGTCCAAAATAAAGTTTAAAAAAATTACAGAAAAACATATCTGAAATTTCCACTTCATTTCGACGAATAAGCCTGTGACCATGGTCATTCATCCAAATTCCCATAAACTCATTTACTAGTGACTGGGGGTTCTTGTTCATGATGCTTGCAGTGATGTCCCTTGAGTAACATCTCTTGTGTATTTCTGTGGTTCCCAAGGTCCCCTTAAACAATGAGAGCTCAACCACAAATGTGGCAATAATTCAGGAACCATTTTTGAGGGCCTATCACGTGCAAAGCAATCTGCAGTCCAGTGAAGGCTACAAAGCTGTGTGAGTGGTGCTTCTGCTTTTCAGAAGCTCAGAATATCCCAATCTGAGTGATTGCTAATCAGGGCATTCTTTAACTTTTGAGAGAAGTGTTGGGGTGTTGGAGTTTCCTGTGTCCTGCCAACTCCTGATCTGTTTTTATTCCAATTCATATATGAAACAATTTATGCCAATTTTGAATCAGGATCATAAAAATAAACACTAGTCTTCACAAATCGGTTTAAATGCATGAAGACCAAAGGGAAGTATAAATTTGTATTTTCTTAGAGTGTACAAATAAGGTCCTAACGCTTTTGAACTAGACGGAGCCTAGAGGCCATCTAAGACCTAATCTTATACTAGAACACAGTTCTTAAAGTTTGAATCTTTAAGATGTGACCCTCCCTCCACCCCTCCTCTCCCGTACTGCACACAGCACCCAGTTTCTTGGTGTCAGTTTTCATCAGCTGGAAAAGCGAAATAATAACAACCGTGCAGAGTTGCCAGCCCTAGTTCCTGGAATCAAAGACAGGAAGCTTTTTAGTTACTTGCACACCCTAACTTTTCTAGCTTCTCTTGAATAAATCATTTAACTGTCAGCTAATTACAGCGTTGGAAAGTTTACATCATTCATCTTTTTATGGCACTTCTTAATAGAAGGCTCCGGAGATTAAACCTCTTGACAATTTCCATGATGTAAAAAAGGAAAGCTGACCTAGAGCAAGATGGGACCAAAGATGAACATTCGAGAATTTTTAAGCAGCGATGGGATCTTTTACACAGTAGCCTACATGAAGTTGATCCAGTGCCTGAAAAATGACAGAAAAGTGAATTTTGTCAGAAGGTCTGCCATTTTTCTGAACAGATGGTGATTTTGCACTAACGACCGAGCACTCGCTCGTTGCAGGCACTGTGAACATGCCACTCTACGGATGGAGAAACTGAGGCGCAGACAATGCAATCACCCTTCAGAGATCCGACAGCTGGGACATCAAGCCACGAAGGAAACACGCGGCCACCAGGCCACAGAAACCATGCTCTTGGCCACCACTCCGTTGCCTTCGCCCCTGGTCCCAGCCATCTCTTGGCCTGTCCACCTGACGCTCCGGTCTGTCACCTGCACGCTGTGCCTGTTTCAGCCGCCAGCCTCGGACGGACAGACACGCAGACCGCCAGAACTCAGCGAGTTCTAGGAATCACACTTCCATCGGCCAGCTGGGTCTGCCAGGGGGTACGCAGACCCCCACATTAAGCAGCCCCGACATGTAGAGGGTTTTGAAGCCCTAAATCCCATCCTTCATTCCCCCGAACCCAAAGGCCTCTTTTTCTTCTCTTCACTCCCTGTGGACGCACACGTCAGGTGTACAGGTGGGGGTGGGGGCCCAGGGTCCCAGGGCGGCCGCCAAGCAGGCGTTCCCAGCGAGCAGTCGGCTTCTGAACAGTCCCCCTCCGGCCATCACACCTCATCACACCTCGAGGCCGCCAGCCTGTCCCGGCCCCCCTCCCCGCCATCCGCGTGCAGGGGGCTCCGGGCTTCGTCTCCCGCCGAGGCTGCGGCCCGCGGCGGGAGCGGCGCGCACGTGCCGCTGGGAAACGGGCGCGCGCGCCGCGCCAAGATGGCGGCGCCCAGGGCCGCGGCGGCGGCGGCGGCCACGCTCGGCGGCGGCCCGTGAGGCGGGCGGCGCGGAGGCGGGGTCCCGGGCGGGGAGGCGGGGAGGCGGGGGCCGTCTCCATAGCAGCGGCAGGAGGTGTCGCTCCGGGGAACTTCCTGGTTCCCGGGCTCGGCGGCGCCGGGCGCCTCTTGGAAGGGAAACAATGGGGCGGAGGGCGCTGCGGTAGCCGCCACCGCCGCCGCCGCCGCCGGGACCGCTCGGTCGCCGGACGCCCGCCGCGCCGCGTCTGCCCCAGCACCGTCCCGAGGTAACTCCGCGTCCCCCTCACACTGCCCCCGCCCGCGGCGATGCCCCCGGCTTCCTCCCGGGGCACGGCCGGACTCGGCCGGCCGGACGCCGCCATTCCCAGCCCTGCGGGCGGGGGCCGCAGCCGGGCGGCCCGGGGTGGCGCGTGCGGCGTGGGGCCGGGACTGCGGGCTGCGGTGGGCAGCGCGGCGGGGCCCTGGGGGCGCGGGCCGAGGGCGCCCAGGTCCCGGGGAGGGCGCACCCGCTGCCTCCCCGGCCCCCTCCCCTCCCCGCTCCCCCTGGAGCAAGTTTCGGTCCCGGGGTGCAGCGTCTCCCCGGCAAGTTTCACTCGCGCCCGCCAGAGTCCCAGGGGGCAGGACGCCGAGGCGAGCTCCGGGCTTTCTCCGTCGCTGCTTTCGGGCGGCCCGACTTTCTGGGTTCGTCCGGGCGACGGGAGGACGGGGGTGCAGGCGGGATTCGGGGCGCCTGGGAACTGACTGGGGCGTCTCGGCGAAGTTTGCAGGATCGGTTCGTGGGGCGGAGGGGGGTAGCTACACCCGCCGCGGGGGATGCTGCGGCGGCGGATCGTGGAACGTGCGAGAGTGGTGGCCGGCAGGTGCTTGAGTGCCGGGGAAATGTGGGGAGTCTGCGAATCCAGGGGTGGGCATGCCTGGAAATGGGAGATGAAACTCTCCTTCCCCCCCGCCCCCCGTTTCAATCCGCGGATGCTTTGTGGTCAGTCAATAGACTTCAACGTGATTTAAATGAATCTGAGTCCCTTCTGGGACTGGGAGCTTTGAATTGGAGCCACACCCGGTCTTTGGAAATAATGTGACACGAGTGGGGGGAAATAAAGTGGGGACACAACCCTAAATACTTTGCTTGCTGGAAGAAAGTGATTTCCATCCCATGTTAATTCATTGGTGAAGAGATACTTCATGTTTTGCAGCTCAGAAAAGTTGGACAGAACTTTAGCGATCACCCTGGCCAACTCCCTTCATATATTGAATCTCTGGGAAGTTGTGCTAGAAGGAAGTCGGGGCACTTTTTTTCTTTCGTGAAGTCAGTCATCTTAGTAAGAATTAAGCTAGCCAGCATCAAATGAACAGTGGTTTATTTGCTTTTGTGCCTCACGCCATCAGAACCTAAAATTGAGAAAAAGATATTTCCTGGTTTGCTGTTCTTTTATGATCAAGTTTGTAAACATAGTCTAGTTTATTACTTAAAATGAATGTCGAGCCTACGTTGTATTCGATACAGGCAATTGAAATATGTCAAAGTGAAAATGAAAATAATTATACTAATAAGAGTAGAAATTAATTTTTAAAGAAAACCGTAGTCATAAGTGCAAGTATGGGTATACAGAATTAACAGATAAGACAATATTTTGCTGATTGTGTATTTGAAAAATTGATGGGTTGTCACAAAGGCATTCGAAGAATTTGGGCCCTGAGTCTTGGTGTTGGTGCCTACTTACTGTTTTTAGCTAGACTGTCAGTCTTTCTTATACTTGTTTTTGATAAAAATAGCCCATTCCAGTTTTAAAAATGTGTTGACATGAAATAGCTCCTAGTGAGGACAACTGCCATTGGTTAAACAACCCACTAAGTAGAAGTGATGGCTTTGACACCATCTGTTAATGGACTGGTCATCCTTAGCTTTATTGCGAACCAAGACATCTGCCTGGCATACAGGTGGAATGTGGACCTCCAGTGCCAGGGAGAGGCCTCACTGGTCAGTCTTTGCTACCACGTGCTCATCTATCTCAAGTTACTGTTATATTTTGTAGCCAGTGAAAAATGGGCAGAAAAGGGGCTAGTAAGTTCAAGCTAGTGGCAGATTGAAAACAAATAAAATTACTTTGGTTACAAAGTGCTAGAAATTCAGAGGCAATTTGAAGTTGGCAAAAGACTTAGCAACAATACTAAAACTTTGGGAGTAGCTACTTTAGGTAATGAGACAAGTGGTTATATGTTATGCCTTATGTTTGCAATTTCACTTTAGCTCTTCTTGTTTTGCTTTAGGGTAGTGGTATTGTTGTGAACAATACTGAGACCATTTATTACCAGAAAGTTATAGTTTGTCCCTTTTACTGTGACTTTGGAAAGGTATATTGCATTCTTAGATATGATTTGCTTGTATTTGAAGACTCATTTTTTTTCCCTTCAAAAAGTGCATCAATTTTTGCAGTGCAAGTCAATAATACAAAGATAATATTAATTGGAAAGCATTCTGACTCCTAGCATACTTCTTGATAGTACATGGAATTATTAGAGTCACAGACTCTTGGATTCCCAACTAGTCTGTGACGTTTCCAGGTTCAGTAACTTCATGCAAATAACTTACATTGTTAAAACTTCTTTCTTTGGGAAAGAATTGGGAATTTTAATCTGTTTATTTAACAATTATTTCTTGATTGCTTTCTTTGTACCACACGACCATATGTTAGGTACCCGTTTTCGATAGTGGGAGCTTACGTCCTTTTAAATAAAGTGCACAGGGAGCTTTAACTAGAGAACCTAACTTGGTTTGGAGGTGGCAGGGCAAGTTTCCCTAAGAAAGCAACTTATAAGATCTGCAGGATGAAGAGGGGACAGTAGAGGTAAAGGGGAGGTGGGTGGGACACTATGAGGATGAAGAAAAGAGCGTGTGTACATGCCCTGAAGGCTAGATGAGAAAGCTTGTGTATATTAGTGTTTTGCATGGCAGGAGAGTGACCACAGTTAGTCGCACCATACTCTAATTATGGGAACAAAGTGACTCAGTCTTGTTCCACAGAAGGGAAGTCTGTCTAGTTGACTCTAACCCGACTAGACCTGGAAATGACTCTCTGCACACTTGGTGTCTGCTGCCATAACTCTGGTACTATTACTTGTTAATTTCCATATCTATAAAACTGGGATTAAATGTTAAATAAAGGATTCTTTGATTTCTTTACAGAGATACTGTATGATATCAGTATAGTATTTTGATTTAATTTTAATTGCATTTTCTCTTGGAAGAGCTTAGACTACCTTATTTAAAATACCTACCCACAAAATGATAGTACCAGACTACCCTACAGTAAAGAAAATATTTAGTAAGTAGGTGGCAGGTAGCTTCATTTGCTTTTAGCAAGAGTGACTAGAGTTTCATGTCTTGTTTGCTTAAGTGCTTTTGGCTCTGAAGAGATTATTGAATTTTTCTCTATTAGAAGTACTAGTGTAGAAATGTTATAATTTTATCCTGGGATTTCCTTTCACTGAATTATCAAGTAAATTAGAAAATATTGGAGTAATGTCTTTCATGAAATAAGTAAAAAGTTATTTTAAACTCCTTAATGTATTAATTTCAGTTAGTAATGTTATATACATCAGTAATGACAGATTAATATTTTAATATGGAATTAATGCAGTATTTATAAGCCAGTTGGCTTTGGGCTTCTTGTTCTTGTTTCTTTTTGTTTGGTTTTGGACATTTTAATGCTCACTAGCATATCAGTAGTAAGATAAGAAAAGATAAGATGAAATAAGATTTTGAAAAGTCAGTCACAGTGGAAAAAATTTAATAGGTGAGGAGATTGAAATTTATAAAGGTTAGGTGGGTGTGGGGGGGCTAGATATTTCTGTGTATTTTGCCAATGCCTATTAACAAATTAATTTGCATACAATAACTATTGACATTAATCTTTAAAAAATTTTTAAATCTATTTCTCACTTGTTCTATGCTCTTTTTTTTCTTTTAGCTTTGTTTTTGATTGATTAAAAAAATTATTCCATTTCCTCCTTTTTTATTAGCTTAGGATTGTATATTCTTTTACTCCTCCTTTAGTGGTTTCCTAAGAAATTCTAACATGTATTCTCAGCCTATCTAAGTGTAATATTGAGACTTTCTCTTTTTCCAATAATGCAAAACCTTTAAAACATCAAAGTCATTTGCCTTCCTTTACCTATTTCATTGTTATCATGTTTTTAAATGTGTTTGTGTATTTTTTAAATCCTAAAGGTATTTTTTTATTGTTTTATGCTGTTATTCAATTAGACTTACTACATTTTTCTTTTCTCATTCCTTCTTGCATTACTGACCTTCCATTTGAGATAGCTTTCTTCTGCCTGAAGACTATCCTTTGGTATTTTCTTTAAAGTGGATCTAGTATTGACAAATTTTCAAACTTTTTCTTGGTGTGAGAATGTTTTCATTTCACCTGCTTTCTTGAAAGATATAGTTTGCTAGGTATAGAATTCTTGATTGGAGGTACATACATACATACATACACACACACACACACAGACGCACATGGTTATATATGAGTTTTTGGAAAAGGGATTATTCTATAATATTTGACTTTGTTTCTGTTGAGAAGTCAGCTGCAGTTTACTGCTTATTTTTGGTAATTTGTTTTTTTGTCAGGCTGTTTAAAGATTTTCTTTTTTTCTTTTGACTTCAGATTTTCTCTCTTTTTCTTTCTCCTTTTCTTGTTTGAGGTATATCCCTTTTGATGCTAAGACTTGTATTTCATCAGTTTTGTTTAGTTCTCAGCCATTATCTTTTCAAATATTGCCTTTCCCCCAATCTCTTGCTTAATCTTTCTGGGATGTCAATTAGACACAATGTTGGATCTCACTGAATCCTCTATGTATCTCACCTATCTTCTGTATTCTCTATTCTTTTGTTTCTGTTTTGTTCTGGATATTTTCTTTTGGCCTGTAGTCCAGTTTACTAAATTTATTCTCATCTCTGTCTAATCTGCTCTTAAATATATTCTCTGGATTCTTAATTCTGGTTATTGTATTTTTCATTCTAAAGTTTCAGTTCGATTCTATTTAAAATCTGCTAGTCATTTTATAGTTTCTAATTCCCTATGAAAATTTTCAAGTTTTGCACGTATCTCTTTGGACAGAGTAAGCATGATAATGCTATCCTAGAGTCCTACAGGTTTTTTTCTGTGGTCTGTTATTTCTCTGGGAATCTTATCTCTGTGTGTGCCTGCTTATCTTTAATTGTGTACTGTTCATTGTATTTGCAAAAGTATTTATAGAGGTAATTATAGATTTAGGTAAGAATTTTCTATTGCTTTTGCCAGTCACTTAGGATCATCCTTTATCCATATTGAGATTTTTTTGGAGAGTCTATGCAAGGGCTGATTTAGTTTACTTCTAGGTTAGCCCTTCTTCTGGGATTCCAAAGACCTCAGAAAGTTCCCTTGGTGGATCTTGTGCTCTGATATTTTGTCTTTCTGGCTTGCAAGGCTGGCTAAGAGCAGTTTTGCCTCTAAGGCACCTCTTTTGATTAGGCAGATATTTCTAGGAGTAAAGAAGACCCAGGGTACCATGCTCCCCATTCTGAATTCCTATTACTTCTTAGACTGTGGCTCGTAATTTCTTGTTATCTTGTTAGCTCTTTGTTACAGCCCCACCCCTTTAAAATTAAGATATATATACATGTAATAGCATTCACTATTCTTAAATGTATATCTTGAAGAATTTTTATAAATGTAATTACATATATAATCATACCCAGTACAATATATATGACATTTTTTCACACTAGAAGGCTCTGTCACACTCCTTCCTAATCAGTACCGCCTCCTCCCCGCCTCAGGTAACAATTACTCAGTTTTCTAACACCACCGATTAGTTTTTTTATTTTCTAGTTTTTCAACAAAATGATATCATACAGTATGTACTCTCATGTCTGGCTTCATTGAACATTGTATTGTATCAGTGAGATTTAACTATGTTGTTACATGTAGCAGTAGTGTTTCTTTTTCATTGTCTCATAGTTGTTCCAGTGACACCTAAGAAATTGCCCCAAACCTCAGTGACTTCAATGGCACACATTTATTTTCCTTACAAATCTGTAGTTTGGCAGTGCTTGTCTCAGCTTCACTTGGTTTCAAGCAAGGCTGCTTAAAGGCTGGGCCTAGTATTGTTTGAAGCTTTGCTTACATGTCTGGTGGTTGATGACAGAATACCTACATGTGTCCTGAGCATGTTCATTACATGGTGGCTGGGTTGCAAGGACAAGTGTCACACTTATATGTGGTGAGGAGGGGTGGAGTGGAAAGCACATGAGCCAGACACACACTGTATTACTTCTTATGACTTGGCCTTGAAGCTTCTGTAATATTACTTCTACTGAAGTCTGTTTTGTGAGGCAGTTCTGAGCCTGCCTGGATTTGAAGAGATGGGAAATGGATTCTGTCTCCTGCTAGAGGTGAGATTCTAAAAGACCATGTAGGACCAGAAATAATGCCATGACCATTGGAAAATATAAGCTGCCACATAATAGCCTCTTAGTAAGTATTTATTAAATGAATAATAAATTTGTATAATCATGTAAGTACTGGTTTATAAACCTTTGAGAAAATAAACTTAAATTGTTTGAGGCATCATCACTGATTATTTTTTTGCTGATTATGAGATGGTCTCATAAAGCACATTATAGGGCATTAATTTGTCAATTTTCTTTGAGACATTTTAAAATAATGCATGGTCATTTGTTACAAGTAAATTAACTACAATTCATTTAATCAGTCCCTTATTATTAAACATTTAAGTTGTTTATAATTTTTTGCTGTTACAAATAATGCTTCAATGAAGAAAATTTTCTTAAGCCTTTTCTTGGGATGGCACTTCAACAAATAGCAATTTAGTAAAACAAGATTTAGGAATTTCTACCAGAAAATTAACTTGGATTACAGAACCCTGAAGTTGAGAATAGAAGCTTCAGTGATCAGATAGCTGAGATCAGACAGCACAAATGATACAACTCTTTGGGTGGGCCGGCTACTTCTACCTGCGGATAATGTGTAATCATCAGTCTTTTCACAGTAAAGTTCTCTTGCGATTTGTAGTGGAACTGGCTATCACTTGTATTTGTCTTTTACTTTTAAAGAATAAATGGGTCACTACAACTGTTTCTTCCTCTTAATGGCTTAAAGATATAAATGCATTTTATTCCTTTGTACATGTAGTTACATATATTGTCTTACTTTTATTTATAATCATTTCATTTCTGAATTTTGTTGGAAAATTTTTTCTTTTTCATATTATAAAATGTTACTTATATAAGACTACATGTAATACATGTGACATAAGGTCCAATATAATGATGTGCATACTGTTCCTTCTCTCAGCTTAAGTGACAGACCATTACTGATACCTCTTGGATCATATCTCCTTTCTATTGCTCTTCCGTCTTACTACTATCCTGGGGAAATTGGCAGCCTCACCTCTGGGGTCTAGTATTCTCTTGCTTTTCTGTATAGTTGTATTATATATATGTCATAATTTTATGTATTTTAGAACTTTATATAAATGGTATCATTATACATGTGTGTGTATGTGTGTATATGTATATATATGTATATATATTCACAAACTTAGTAAAGTATTTTAGTTTAATTAAAACTTAACAAATTTAATTTGTGTTTAAAGTTAGTATTTTTACCCTCTGTGTTAGTCATCTTTTGCTGTATTAATGCTATGTAACAAATCACTGCTAAATTTCAGGGGTTTACCATGATGAACATTTAATTCTAGCTCCCAGGTTTGACAGTCTGCTGGGTAGGCTGGGGTTAGCTGGGTTTGGCTATAAGCTGTGTGTTGGATTCATTTATGTGCCAGGTATCTACTCATTCTGAGACTAGCAACTAGTTGACTAGGGTGCAGTAGAGAGCACCAACTTAGTGCTCTTAATTAAAGCCACCAATTTGAACTGGTACAGTGTCAGTTTACCCACATTGCAAAATGTCATATGGTCAGACCCCAAAGTCCTTAAGATGGGGAGTATACTCCACTCCCAAGAAAGCCATGGCAGTGTCAGTGAGTGAAGGGAGACATATGAATAAAAGGTAGTGTTTGCCACATCTTCCTTCTGAATAACAGCATAAGAAAATTGGAATATTTCCATTCTTAGGATACATGCTGTTTTGGTTGGTGATTTTTTTTTTTTTTTGTAACTCCTATTATACTTCTAATATTTGTTTGAATTTACTCATAGTTTTCTTTTCTCACCATTCTTTTCTGTATTTTAGACCATCTTTTTGGTGTCATTTTTCATTTTTGTAGACTAGTTTTAGAAACATTCTTAGTGAAAATATATTACAGTATATTCCTCCAGTTTCTGAAATTTTTTTTTATTTTATTCTTTTTCTTAGAAAATAGCTAAGTTGGGTATTTAATTATAGCTTAACAGTTATTTTAGAACTTTGAAGTTACTATTCTAGTGTCTTCTGTCTTACATTGCTGCAGTTAATAAATCAGCTGTCAAGTCTAATTGTTCCTTTGTAAGCATTCTGTCTTTTGTTTCTGGTAGCTTTCATTAACAGAATTTATCCATCTGTGGTTATATGTTGATAGTATATCTATGGTTTATAATTATATTTAAGTTTTAAAATAATTGAAATTGGGTCTGCTGAGCTAGTTCTAGAATACATTATCTTGATGTTATAAAAACCAGAAAATTTTTAGATACTTCCATAGATTTTAATTATCTAAAAATGGCAGAAGTTATGTTTAGGCCATGTTTACTACCTGTAATAAAGGACAAGATATGGTAGCACTGTATTTGTTTTAACTAGATTCAGAGTTCCCTGTCAGCTTGGGTTATCCTGAGGCCTGCTGTAGCCTTACCAATTCGTGCATATCAATTTTTGTCACAGAAGTTGGAGGAGTCACTTAAAATAACCCATAGTAGAGTTAGAATAAGATTATGAGAATAAGAATAAGCAGCAATGGCTCAAGTTTTTGGAAAATAAGTTTAAAGGCTACATTTTGCAGAAATACCCTTATATGCCATTTATGTGTAATTGTGGAGTTAAGACAAATTACTTGTCCCTCTTGGGTGGTGTGAAAAACAGCAAGTCATATTTTTCTTCTGTTTTCTTTGTTTGTCTAGTGGGAGGGAATAGCATGTAGGGGCACAGAAAGGGAATGTGAAAATTTTATCTTCTGTGCCACTGAACTGCCTAATTGCTTGAGTTGGTAGAGAATTAATAGACAGCCTACTCTGCAAGTAGATGGGAAGATCTACACATCTAAGCTGTGACTGGCATAAAGAATCTTAAAAAATGACTTGAATCGTAAGAAATTTAAAAATATGGTTTCTAAGAATTGCTCCATGACATTTTACATTAATTCAACTCATGCATTGTTGCATATTTGTAAAGTACATTTACCACCTTCCTGGTGTTTTTGAGGTTACTGTTTTTAGTGCTGAGAAAACTCTTGATATCTTAGGAGCTCCTACTCTTGAATAAATATTTATTTGGCGATTTACAGTTATGGCTAGAGGGGCGCTTAGTACAAATGCTTTGATGTTGCCTTTTAGGAATTTTAAATTTAAGATATAAAACTTTGATTTAAACATGAACAAAGAGAAAAGTCCCTTGGCAAAGAGACGAGGCTGTACACGTGTAAGTGAACGAACTCCTGGGTTGTCTGTGAACGTTTACTCCGCTCTGCGTGTCTGTGACCTGGGATTGCCACTCATGCCATCGTTTGGCACACTCAGGAGCCAGCATGTGCAGCCTTGTAGTTTCCTGGGAGGGCTGACAAATCTAACAGACTCAGGGACACACAGTTCAGAAAGTGTATTTATTTATAGTGAGAAACCTTCATCATGTATTCAAAACTAACTGCAGATCACATGTCGATTTAAATTTTTCCCTATAGCTTCTCATTTCCTTTGGGATAATGGGCTTATCTGGAAATGAAAATCAGTTCATAGTATCTATTGTATAGATAAGAAGAAAACATGTGGGATGGGAGTCGGGTGATTACGTGGCAGCACTATGATTATATGCCACTGCTAATTACAGTGTATGAGCCATGCTGTGCATACACAGTTTTCAGTTTGCAACTGTCTATTTCTCATGTAAATTACACGACATGGGTAAAATATATATAGATGGGGCAAATATTATTGCTTCAAAAAAATTCACCCAAACTTTAATGTTTCAGAAGCGGAGATCCTTAGTATTATACTATTTTCTTAACTAATTTAGGAAATAAAGTAACTATCACTTCTGGTGTTTGCAAGAAGTAGTTTATTGGTTTATGAAGGAATATACACATAAGGTAACACAAATGTAAATTTTGTAGTGAATCTGATTTTAACTGGAATTTTATATGTTAGAGTTGGAGAGGTATTAATATATCAATGGTTGTAGTTAAAAGTAGCATTAGTATTTATGCCTCATTTAAAAATGTTTTAATCAAGAGAAAAATATTTATAATGCAAATCTTAGCAAATGGTTAAGTTTGTATTTGTAGTAGTACAGGGTAATGCTTTATGCTATACTGAAGTGAAAAGAACCAAATACAAAATTTTATGTGGTGTATTTATAAAATATATTTTAAAAATGCTTAACAAAAAAATTTCTTGAAAGGAAACATGCCCCAAATGATTGCATAGATGCAGTGGCGTTGTGTTGTGAGAGATTTTTTTCCTCTACTTTACTGTTGTTTCCAATTTTTTAAAAACAATGAAACCACATTACTTTTATAGTGTGGTGATTGACCATTAGAAAAAGTCTATAGCAATAACTTTGGTGATCCTCATTTGATGGTGTATATAAATCACTTATTTGCAATCAAAATAAATTTAGCAGTGTGATATGCTATATTTACCATGGGTAGTTTGCTTTCTTTCTATGACTTATTTATTTGGGAAGCGGGGAGAGAATAAGTTTTTAGTAACTGAAGACAAAGGATTCCTTAATAAGTGTCTGTGTGGTAATTACTTTATACATTTTATTTACTTTTGAGGTAACTTCTTACAGGAAAAGGAAAATGGAATCATGATATTTTTACGATTGATTGGCCATTTTTTTATAGTTAGATGATGCCAACAGGTTCTTTCTGGAAATAGAAGAATTTGAAACTAAATTATTTTCATTTCTTTTTAGAAAACTTAATTTTAAATGCCTTTAGAAAACATGATTTTTTTCTTTGTTTTCCAACTAGGACATGTATTCCTCTGAGAAACCTTGGACAGCAGATTTTGGTTTAATATCTGATTGGGACAGCATACAGAGACCTTTCCAGTCATGAGTAAGTGTCCTTTGTTTCATCTCAGTGGTCTCAGGAGCATTTGCAGTGCTTTGCTTAAAAGATGAAATATTACTGGACAAATCGGAATTATGTCACTTCATCAGAGATTGGTTAATCTGGTTCAACGCAGTTCTGTGTACTACTTGTCTCTGTTTAAACAAGGAGATACTTTCTCAAATTTGATTTCTCAAATTTGATTTATTCTCAGAAGTTAGATGTGGTGAGACAATCTGTGTCATTAGCTTCTTGGCTGATTTATAGTTCTAATACCTAAAATTTTCTATTAATTAGCCATTGGAAAATGACTCATTAGAAATATGGAGAGGTAAAATGGCAGTTGACGATACTTGGAAGAGGTTTTATTGTATGAAATTTGATCATTGTATAAATGAGTTAACAGTATGTTTAATCAAAAAAAAAAGAAAAGGAAAAAGAAGGTTCTCAATGGAACAAAGAACCAAGTTTAACCTATAGACTTAGCAAATTTGATACAGATTTTTATCTTCTCAGTTGTATGTGTAACATTTTCTGTCATTTCTATCCACTTCTGCTTATGAACAGAATTGGATTTTACTATTTTTGTTCTGTTTACTTTCAGAGTGAGGGAAGAGTTAAGATTTTACTCTCATAATCCTATGTTAGCTTTGATGTACTTTTAAAAAAGTATAGCTTTTATGATTATGAAAACTTTGGAATTGAGTGAGCATTTTCTTATTGGAATATAGTATCAGAGAGTTTAAAATTTTTCACATATTACATATTGATTATATTTACTTTAATATGAACAGGGTAAGTTTTCTTATCAACAATTTAAATAATTAGGCATTAATAAATGAAAAAGAAACTGTGTTATTTTGAAATCTTTGAGTGCTTTCTACTAAAAATAATATTGTAAGAAGTGGTCTTTGATTTTCGAGACTTTCCAGTGGTGTACTTTAACGGACAAGGATGGTTGCTGGATAAGTTCAAACCTAGATTAAGAAGGAAGCAGCTTTTGTTATTCCAGCTCTATTAATGTTACACTGTAAGAATATTTGTGGGAATGCTTATCTAATGTGAAGTGCCAACATTAGTATAGGTGGTAATAAGTTCCTGAAAACTAAGAGAAAAATGTCAAACCTTTTAACTTAAAGATGCTTACATTTTTGAAAGTAGATTTTGTTCTACTTAATAATCTTAGTGTTCTGTTAGCATCACTGCTACAAATGGCGAGTTCTTTGAGGACAGGTACCACGTGTCTTTCCTTTTTGAATCTCAGTATTGAACAGTGTCTTGTGTACAGCTCCCCCTAAGAACTCAGAGCCGTGTGGGACGAAAGCAGAGGGACGATGGCTTGTTAGGCAACTAATAAGAAGTAGCAGAACCTTTACAACTTTTACTCGTAAATTGCATTGGCTTTATTTTATTTGCAAGATTTTAAATTTTATTCTTTTATATCCACTAGTTCTTTTCTCATTCCTGCTTGTTTTTATTTAAAAAAAATGTCTGGCTCTTTTGTTATTCCTTAATCTCATTCTGGATCTTTTACATGTTTATTTTAAAGTGTTTTTCAGGATCACTTGATTATTTTGTTATTTTGTCTACAGTGAATTTATGTTGTGATTGCTGATATTATCGATGTTTTCATCATGTTCTGTACTTTTGCAGGCGCATTCCGATGGGAATTTTTTCCTTTCTCAAGTTTCTTACACTCTCTCGTGCTCTCTCTGTCTCTGTCTTTGCTGTGATTTTCCCTGCTGGTCTAGCAGATTTGCAGTTATCTCTTGGCTGGCTTTGGAGTTCCCAGGTCAGAATCAAGTCCTGTGTTAGTGGGTCCGAGCCCCTCCCCCACTGTGGTCAGGGAGATCACAGATTCCATCACTAAGAGCTGACGTTAGGTCTGCATCTTCCTAAGCTGTAGCCTCTGTGCAGGTAGCACAGGGTTTTTTCAGTCTAGTTTTATAATCAAGGCGGAGTGCCTCCCCTGTCTCTGGTTTTAACCAGAGCCTGGCCACCAACCCTGCTTTACAGGGAACCCTTTATTTACAGTTACACTGTAGGATCAACTTCCTGCTGTCTTTTCCTGCTTTGGGGCCCAGAGCCCCACAGATGTCCTGGCTTTAGTTTGGCTCATTCTTTGTGTTCCTGTTAGATTTCCAGTCCATAGAGATGTTTAACATGTTTTGAGACATATATTTTGAAAGTTCTCTGTTTGTTGTAAAGATGGGGGAGCCACAAAGAATGAACATTGCCACTGGGGTTTAACCACTGGTGTTACAATAAAGTCCAAAGTCCTTACTTCACACTTAAAATTTTTTTAAAAATCAGTTTCTGCTTAGTTCCCTAGTTCCTAGAGTTCATCTCTGTCACTCTCACACCATTTCACTTGCAGGTAAGCCCTTATGCTTCCTCTCCATAACACTGCTCACCTCGTTCTGGTACCTATTTTAACTATATTAAAATCGCCTGTCTGTTTGTTCTTATCTGTGAGAACAGCAAAGACTTTTATTCTTGGTATTCATGCTGTTCCTGGCACTTAATGGTGTTCAGTAAATAATGTATAGGTTTGAATGTTTCTAAGCATACAGTAGCTATTCCATGTATTGTTATTATCTGGTGAAATTCGAGCTATTTCTATAAAAAGAGAGAAAGAGGGTAGTGGGAGAGAGAGAGAGAGGGAGGGAGGAAGGGAGTTGAGAGAGAGAGAGAGCGAGAGAGAACGAGAGAGAGAGAGAGAGAGAGAGAAAGAATGTGTGTGGAGTGTGGCATAGGACACAACATTCCAAATAGGTGGAGTTGGTGTGAGAGAGACATGAAAGTTTGACTACATGTGGATGTCACTAAGCAGTTGAACGTTCTGCAGTACAGAATGGGGAAGGGAGATTGTGAGAGTTACAGCTGGAGATGAAATCAGGGTCCAGGCCATATACATTCCAGGGAGTTTGGACTTTATGTAGTAGGACTTAAGGAATTATTAAAGGAATGAAAGGATTACTGTTAGGGAAGAAACTTAATGTTTCATTTTGGAAAAAGTATTCTGACAAATAGACATTTTTGTTAGATGTAAATTAAAAATTTTGGTTATAGGCAGTATTTGTCTTTTATAGCTTTGTTCTTAGTTTTCAGTTCTTTTCAGGTTTCCTTTGAAATACACACATTGAGCTCTTTCTTTTTTTTCTTTTCTTTTTTTTTTTTTTTTGTCAATTTGATGATTTTGCCTAGAGATGGAAATCATTCTTGACAGGTAGATCATGTAACCATAGGTTAGGGAGTGTTGTGGTTACATTATGCTGCAGTTTCTAGAGGGTGGGAACTGAGTTCCTTTTTTTGAAAAAAATATTGGAGAAGCATGATATATCTTAAAAAATAGGAAGATAAGTCATTAAAGTCTAGATAGAATTTTCAAACCTAGATTTGGGTGATACTAATGGATAACTGAAAGTTTTTCAGTATTTCTTAGAGATTAGAAGAAAAGTTAGGTAGTTATATGGCTGGGAGGCTTTATCTGTGCGGGATTTCCTAGCCCTTCTCATGTCATGAACTGCATAGGACATGGTCATAATTTTATAGCATGTGGGTAAACTGTTGGAAATGTTTGGAGGCGACTTGCTCTGACACCTCAGACCAGGGTGCCATTGTGCCCAACTGCCCTGAAACCTAAGGAGATCAGTTTCTCCACACCGTGACGCACTGGTTGGGATGCCCCAAGTATATAAGACTTAGAGAATTTGTTAAATGCTTTAAGGTGTTTTTCAGCTCCTTGTGTAGATCTTTATAAACTCTGAGGAGAATATTTGTCTTGTGGAAAATGTATTATATGATGCTGTTGTGACATTATGCATTTCATTGTGGATTGTTAACTTTATTACAGTTTACAAAAAGCATTTTGATTTTCATTACTTAAATTGTTCTTGTGTTTGTATTTGCATATTTTGCAGTGTTTAACATTTATCAGATTTGTTCAAAATTCTGTTTTATGAGACAGTGCCAAAGATGAAATAAAGTTGTTATATTTAAATTGTGGCTGTAAAAAAAATTGATCTCTTAGATCTTTATACAATGAGAATAGTTCATGTGGTGACAAAGAATTTCTAGATGATTATTTTGATGGAATATGTTAAAGAAAAAAAAAGTCAAAAATAGCCCCAACAAAGAAAAGTGATTATTTTGGGTACTACTTAGTTTTCTATTCCCAAGTTTTAAGTTAAAAAATATAAAGCCTATCTGCTCTGTTTAAAAATTTTATTCTTTACTTCTTTTTTTTATTTTATGTTCTTCAGGAAAGTTTTGTTCTTTAATTACATGTCATTTTTTTTTTTTTTCTAAGAGAGTCTTCTGGATCTTAATTCTCTTCTGACTGGACAGTCCAGGAGTCAATCTGATGTTTTGGAGTGTTTTATCCTGCTCCTTGGCCTAAATAATGGAGTGGATTTTTTTGAGGTCACTTCTGGATATGAAATGTTTCTCATTTATCTGAAGAAAAGTAATGGCAGTGGATAATTTGGGATGTAGCGTATTTGTGGCTTTCCAGGAGAGAGAGAGTAAACCTCTCATTCTGTGGAGCAGTAGACTAAGAGTTCATGCCAAAGTGAAGAACAATTTGTTTTAACTTTGTCAGAGCAGGCAATATTATAAATAATTGAGTAGATTGATAATCCATTAGTGGTAGTGGAAGGATTCTTCTGAGTCATATTAAATAGAAAAATATCCTCACAAGTAATATAAAACTTTCTTTAAGTATTGGCTAAAACTTCTCTCTAGGACAATAGCCTATCTAGATATATATCCTGTTTTATTGAATAGTTGTGTACCTCAGAAGTTGGGCAGAAGTTAAAGAAAACCTATATTGAATTGTGTTGAATTGTATTTTAAATAGCAGCATGGCTGTGTTTAATGGAATTTTGCAAGAAATTCTCTTATAAAGTATAACAAGTATCCATTAGTTATATTAAGACTCATTTATGTTTGATAAATTTAAATTTTGGAATATAAAGTTTTAAATGTCAACCATTCCTAAAATGGATATATGATCAGTGATTCTTGGTGGTGGTGGGGGGTGAATTTGGAAATGTATGGAGATTTTTTGGTTGTCACAGTTACTGGTGGAACCTACTGCCATTTAGGGCAGAGCCAGGCAAAGTATAGAGTCCCTGTTGAGAAACACTGTGTATCACCTATCAGAATTGTGGCAGCAGTAAGTGTAGTAGGTACGGTGATAAAGAATGTCAGCAAAAATTGCTTTCAGAAAATTTACTAGATGAATTTCTTAGTTAAAGCACTGCATTGTGTTAATACTGACCATTTAAAATGGAATATACTTTGCTTTAAGCAAATTTATCTTTCTGACCACTTGCAGAAAAGTGAGTAAACCTTAGTTTGATACTGTAGAGAATTAAATGTGATTTAATGTAGCATTTCTATAGAGTATATTCAGTTGTAGTATTTTAAGTTCTTGTTAGGAGATAGTTTGCATTATTTTGTATCTTCTTATTTCGATATTTTTCAAACTTACAACAAAAAGAAAAATTGTAAAAATAGTACCGAAAATGATTCCCTGTTGAAAATGATTCCCTGTATACCTTTTACCCAGCTTTACAAATTGTATTTTGTCCATTTGAAATTCATTTTGTCCATTTGATAGTCCCTTACCACCCCTCTCTTGATCTTTCTCTCACATGCATACCCCTAAATCTCTGTAGAAAATTAATTTGTAATTAAACAAAACATTTTCTGTGATTGTTTGTTTTTTATTAAAAGTCATTTAAATTCTTGGTATAAATGTAAATTGCTGTAGTATTATTATCTCAGCAAAGCTTCTTACTTTTGATACTTAAATCTTAAATTTTCAAACCATTTACCTAATATTATACTATTATTGTTCAGCAGCCACATTATTTACATAGCTGTCATATGCCAGTTTTGACATTTTTGTTTTAGATCTACAGCGTATTGCATAATATAAACTCGGTATGTAAATCAACTTCAATTAAAATTGTTTAGTACAACAGGAACCAGGAGGGTCCAAACGACCTTTTTATTGTAGTTTAAAGATACACTGTTTTTAGGGGAACTCTTTACAGTTCCATTTGGAGAGATTTAGTTGTCCGATGGCAATCTTCTTCAAGCTCCCAGAGTCCCAGAGACCGAGATTGGCTTTGCCACTCACTGACCACATTGCATATGGTCGGTGGCTCAACTTCTCAAATGTGTCCCCCTTGTTATGTTCTAACAAATGCAAAGTTAGGTACGATCCATTTGCTTGAGTTAAGTTTTTATGTAAACTTGCAATAGTTGGTCTTGTGGCAATAACTTTGTTATTTTCTTTCTATGATATGTAGATGTAGATGTAACATGGCCTGTTTTATATGAGGAGAGGAGGAACTAGGTGTTACCAGTGTTGGAAGAGCATGCCAAATTTGTTGACTTGTGACAATTATGGTACAACATAATTCGAATTTGATTTTTCAAACATGCTTGAATTTGTGGTTTTAACCACAATAACACGTTTATATGTTAAATGATTGAATCAGACTTATAATTACTAGGATGTGTTTCACTGTCATGCTTTATTATCAGAAATGTCATTTCTGGTGGCAGAAAAAACCTAGACTCTGTATAAGAGGGTTTCCTGCTGCTAAGGGGCAGTCTTGGAGTCTGTCCATTGGTGAGGAAAGGTGCTTCTCCATTCCCATGAGGGTGGCACCCATCTTTGTTCCCGATACCACTCATGGAAGCAGTAAGGCCATTGTGATTTTTAAAAAATCAACTATGGACATTTTATAAACCTTTTATACCTATTATGTACCTATAGGTATATGTAGCTGTGAATATGGGAAGCTTTTGAAGGAAAAAGACTGCTCCCCACTTTCTAGCTATCCAGAACTGACTTTGTTAAAAGGAACTTGGATCCTAATAATTCCTTACTAAAAGTATCTCTGCACTGACGAAAGCAACTTAAAAATGTTTGATTTGTATTATAAAAGTGCAATCATGACTCTGTTTTCCTTTAAAATGTGGTGTAAAACACGCATCAGAGCTTTTAGTCTGGCTGGACAGGTGTGCCCTCAGGCTCAGTGCTGATATGAAGCAACAGTGTCTCCATCTGCAGTCTTCCTTCTTAAGTCATTTCCTTTCTTTGATTAGGTGTATCTTCTTAGCAGGTGAAATTCTTCCTCTGATGTCATGAAATTCTATCTCTCCTTCCCCACCAGTCCACCTTTATCCTTTCAATAGTATCAATTATTTATTTTGTGTTTTAAATTTCTGAATATATACTTAAAAAAAATAGCCATTGTTTATTTATTTTGGAACCATTTGAGGCTAGGTTGCATTTATCATCTTCCTCTACCCATTTTATATTTCAGTGTGTAGTTCTAAAGAACAGGGTATTTGTTCTCTTATGTAACCACAGAAAAATTATTATATAGATAAACTGTGTTTATGTAGTCTACAGTCCTTTCTCTACTGTTGGCAGTTTTCCCAATAATGTCTTTTAGAGCAGTTTTGCATGTCCAGTACAGGATCCAACTGAGCATTATTTATGCATTGTGTTTAATTGTCAAGTTTTTAAGTCTCCTCTAATCTGGAACAGTTCCTTTTCTTTCATAATAAGGTGCTTTTGAAGGATGCAGACCAATTCGTTTATAGTGCCCCTCAGGTTAGGATCACCTGAGGTTTCCTCTAATGAGACCTGTCCTAACATGTGACTGGTTTGGGGGCATTCCTTCAGGAAGTCTGTCTGGAAAGGAAAGGAAGGCTGCATGGTGCTCTCTCGATTTCCTTCCCATTTAGTTCTTTAACAGAAAAACTTCTTTCTTCCTTAATTGAAATGGGATTCCAATTTCTTGCATAAGAACAGGATTTATTGTTTTGCTTTACTAGTTTCTATTTTGCCTTTATTACAAAGTCTTGAGAGAAATGGCAATGAAATATTTTCTCGAGTATGAGATGACCCTGAGACAGTTGGCTTTTATCAAGAGAAATCCTGTTTTTCACAGTTGCTGTTTTGAATGATCTTGACAAAAATCTCAACATGTTGAACAAATACTGTGGAGGCATAAAGTATAAGCGCTATTGAATTGTTTTATAACGATAAACTAGTTCTTCATACATAAATTGAGATTGCTTCACTAAAGATTAGCCTTTTTCATAACCTGATGTCTCTTTGTCTTTGTCCTAGTAAATTTTCTTTAGCTAAAAATAGAATAAATGAACATATCAAATCTCTGATTCTCATGAGGTTTTAGACATTTATGGGTTATATTAGATTTTAATGTGAAATGTCAGGATACTTAATATCTATAGTTTTGACCCTTAAAAGTTTAATAATTGTAAGTTGTATATCAAAAACTAGAAAATTTACTTGGGATATTGCAAAGTATAAGAGATTCAAATGTTGCTTTTCAGATGACTTTGAGACACATGATGATATAAATTAATCTTTAAAAATGTTTTACGAGTAGTCTTTGAGTCTGATTTTAATACAAATTTTAAAAGAAGAAAGAGATTATATGACTTTGAATAAATAGCACTGTTTTTATTTTAGTACTACCAGGTCTTTAATGAGCACCTCCGTGTGTGCTGATGCAGTGTTGGTCTTTGGGGACATAGACAGGATCGAGACAGACATGGCCCTTGGCGTCACAGAGCACAGACCTTGTGGGGAAGGCAGCTGTTACACAAGTCGCATGTCTTATTAATACAAAAGAGGAAGTGCAGGAGTCTGCAGGGGCAAGGGACCTGATCTGCAGCGAGGGCAGGGAGGCCCCCCCATCGGGAATCATATTCCAGCTGAGGCCCAGCTAAGTACCGAGGAAGAGGGAGGGAGAGGGGTCTCAACGTAGGTCAAGCTCTGGAGTTAGGAAATTGAGATAAAGATTAAGAAATTAAGGAAAATTCAGCATCGGTAGAAGTAGGTTCTTGGAGGAGATTAAGGTTGTAACTTTGGTTAAACACCCCACTGTTGTCTCCATTTTATACTTTATTATACTCACTCTAATCTAAACTAATCTATGTTTTAAAAGTAGAACCATGATATTAAAATAAATACATTTTGGAAACAAGGGGGAATAAGGTATTATAACTCCACAACATTAAAGCAGCTGTTAGCTGTTTTGCTTGTGACCCTCAGGTGTTGTCTAGAGAGTATACATTTTAATATAATTGAATTCATAGTTTGTATTCAATTTTATATGTTGATTTATAACATAAAATTGTGTTTAGACATTTATATTTCTGTAATTATTTTTTATAATTAGAGTTCATAATTATATTCCTTAAAGATAATGATGCATCATTTCCCTATTTTTTTGGTTATTTATGATGGGGCAATTTCTAAAAAATGTTTGCAGAATGAATTTCACTGGTGAATTTATCCTTTTCTGAAACCAACCAACCAGAATTAATCACTTAGTCTAGAGTTAATAGTATGGAAATGTTTTTGCCTGTGTCTTGTCATCTTAAAAGAGGGTGGAGTGGGGTGAGGGCGGGTCCTAGAAGCAGCCCCTCCTTAGATACCATAGGACTGTAGTTAAATTTGGGGGGAATCAAAAGTTACACATGGATTTTCAATTGCATGGGGTCAGCTCCCCTAACCTCCGTGTTGTTCAAGGGTCAACTATATTATATATGGCTTTCAGTTCACACTGACTTTCCACTTAAGGGTACATTCTCCTGCCATCCTGTACTTACTTGCTGGAGTCATCTCAATTGTTATTCAATAATTTGTGTAATTATGTCTTGATGCCCATTTCTTTTGGTAGAATGGGAGGAAGTTGATCACCCCTCTAATAATCCACTAGCATTGTACCTACTTGGTGCCTACTAGTTATTGTACATGCTAGGTGCTTAATATATTTTGTTTGGATGAACAAGTTTTATTGCCTTAGAATGCACTTATGGTATGCAGTCAGCACATTAAGAATTTTTAGATATTGTGAAGATACATTGGGAAAATATAATTTTATTTCCCATGTTTGTGAAACATCTTTTGCACATATTCATAACAGTTTCCACTGAACTTCAGAGTTGAGAAGTTTCTTGGTTGCTTTTTATAAGCAAAACGAATGGCTCTTTGGTAAAATATTTTGAAAGTAAAAACTGGTTTTGAGAGAACTGCTAACTTAATGACATTAACTCAGGTACTTTTGTTCATAAATAGTTGAGATTATGTGAAAGAAGATTAACGTTGTTATTCATAAACACATATTCTGTGGTTCTCTCCACACCCTACATTTCAGGACATTTAACTTTCATATCTTCTTTGTTTTGTTTTACTTTTTTCTATGAAAAAAACCTGTGAAGATAGTGGATTAGCTTTTGACAGTATTCATTTTTAAATACCCAGTATGAATTATTAGGAATTACTGTAAAAGCACCTGAACACTATTTGGACAGAAAATAGTATAGATTTTAGGTAGCAAAAGATGTACAACTTTTAATTTTTATAAAGAGCATATGACATATTTTATATTGATGAGTTTGCAGAGATTGATATTAAAAATTCTAGAACAAAGTGATTATATCCCACACTTAAAATTTAGGTAGAATGACAAAGAAATGAAGTATATTATCTGATTTATTAACCCAAGAAGAGACTATTCAGACATAGGCTTATAGTTTAATTTTTAATAGTCTTTTTTTCTATTTGTGAGCCAATTGACATCTGGAATATTTACAGATTATTTTTGTCACAAGAAGTGTGGCCTCTCACATTGTTTTCTTCTCATTTATCTACATGTCCTGAAAAAAAATGACAGTAGTTTAATTCTAAAATATATTTCCAGGAAAGGCAAAAAAAGTTTTCTTAAAAGTGGTTAAAAAAAATCTGAATCAGTGCCAAGAATGAAAAGATGCTGGGTTGTTGTTCATATGCTCAAAAAATTTTGTAGATGTAGATAGAGCACAGTGCAAATATATTTGTCTGCATTGATTGTATAAAAAGATATTGATGAAATATTTTAAACTGCAAAAACACATATCAGTTCCAAAAGTGTGTATATTACTCAAGTTTTGTAAAATCAACAAGAAAAAGTTTATGGATAAGTCTAAAATGTTGTTGGCAGTGCTTATTTGTATGGTGGGCTGCAGAAAGATTTTTCTTCTGGCATATTTTTGGATACTTATTTTCTACAGTGAACACGTATTATTTTTCTAATAAGAAAAGCTATTAAAGATGTATATTGACGAAAAGAAGAAAATAGAAACATTTAAATTAGTTTTTAATCCTTTAAGATTTTAGGGAGTTGGTTTGAATTATCTATAACATTATTTGTTATGAATAGTAATATTATTTTGTTTTAAAACAATACTTATTCTCTTGTCCTTCTTTATCTTAGGGCCTAACAAGATGTCTCAGTGAACTTGTTCATGGTTTTATTAAATGAATGAGAGAAAGAAAACCAGTGTGATCAAATTCAGTCTTGTTCTTTTCCTCTTCCTTTTTACTTTTTCTTACTTTCTCCCTTCCCTTTCCTCTCTTCCCTCCCTCTTTCCCTTTTTCTTTCCTTCCCTCTTTCCTTTCTTCCCTTTCTTCTCCCTTCCCTCTTTCCTTTTTCCTTCCTTCCTTCCTTCCTTCCTTCCTTCCTTCCTTCCTTCCTTCCTTCCTTCCTTCCTTCCTTCCTTGTGAGGAATGGTGTGAAAAGATTTATTTCTTTTACCTAGCTATCTTTCTCTTTACATCATTTGCAGTCTAATTTCTGTTATTAATCCTGGAAAATGGCATAAGGTGGACTGTCCAAATAGGTGGACAGTAGTGAGTGCTTATATTCCCCTCCTGTTGCATTTCTCTCTTTGTTGTCTCATTCTTGTTCTCTCATGGGCATTCTCTCTTGTATCCCACTCTGGGAAGGCAGGATTTGGAAGTGATAAGGAGTAAAAGTAAGTCAGCAGTTTTTGAGTTAGCCACAAGTTACTGGTTTGGGGGTGGCCATAACAAAAATAAAAATCTAAGAAATCAGATAGAGGTAAGAATTTTTCTGTTGAAAAAAGAACTAGCTCTCAGCTATTTTCAGGCAGCCCATTGCAAGGGCAACTATAGCATTTCTCATTCACCAAGCCACATGGGATCTCTCGTATGTGTAGGCAGCTAATACTGTTGTTTTTAACTCTCTCTCTAATTAAACTCTGTACTTTTTGGATTTATGTTTATATTATTTCAGGTAAAGTCTGAAAAGTATGATATAGATTAAACATATATTAAATATGGATTTCCTTTGTCATTTTTAAAAGACTTTATTTTTTAGAAGAGTTTTAGGTTTACAGAAAAATTGAGTGGAAAGTACCAAGAGTTCCCTTACACTTCCTTATGACACTGCCACCTTCCCAGGTTCCCCTGTTATTAACACCTCACATTAGCGTGGGGCATTTACTGCAGTTGGTGAACTAATATTGATACGTTACTATTCACTAAGGTCTCTGTTTTACATTAGGATTCACTCTGTATTGTCCATTCTATGGGTTTTGACAAGTGTATAATAGTGTGTATTTACCATTACAATAAGTAGTTTCATTGCCCTAGAAATTCCCTGTGCTCCCTGTTTATCCTTCTCTTTTCTCAAACCTTGAGCAACCAGTGATCCTTTTACTGTTGCCGTAGTTTTGCCTTTTCCCGATGTCATATAGTTGGAATCATACAGTGTGTACGATTTCAGACTGACTCCTTTTCAGACAGGCTTCTTTCACTTAGCAATATGCATTTAAGGCTTCTTGATGTTATTTTGGAGGGACTTGATATCTCATTTCTTTTATTGCCGAGTAATAAATATTCCATTGTCTGGCTGTGTAGCACAGTTTGTTTATCTGTTCACCTACTGAAGAACACCTGTGTTGCTTCTAAGTTTTGGCAATTGTAAGTAAAACTGCTATAAACAGGTTTTTGTGTAGATATGTTTTCAACTCATTTGGGTAAATAACAAGTACAGTTGATGAATTACATGGTAATGACTGTTTAGTTTTGTAGAAAGCTGCCAAACTCTCTTCCAAAGTGGCTGTACTATTTTGTATTCTCAGCAGCAGTGAATGTGAGTTCCTGTTGCTCCACACCCTCACTGGCATTTGGCGCTGTCAGGATTTTGGATTTTAGCGATTCTAGTGGGTGTAAGTGGTATCTGATTGATGTCTTAATTTGAAATTCTCTGATGATATATGATGTTGAGCCTCTTTTATATGCTTACTTGCCATATGTATATCTTTTCTGGTGATATGGATTTTTAAAAAAATGAAATGTAATTCCTTAAAAAAAAACAGTGGTAAAATTTGTTCTCCGTAGAAAGTATAGAAAAAATGGTGCCATTTTGATATATTTTTCTTTTTGTACCCATGTCTTTCTCTCCATATATATATATATATGTAAATGGCAATAATGGAATTGTAATATGTTGTACCTTTCATGTTTCCTTCCCACATGTAATTAGCTTTTCCTGGGTTATTCTTTCAGAACAGTGGTTCTTAACCGTAACTGAATATTAGGATCATTTGGGGAGCTTTTAGAATTTGTGTGCCCTTGAGCAATGAAGTCAGAATCCCTGTGGATGGACGCAGGCATCATACTTTGTAAAAACTCCTCAGGCAATTTCAGTATGTACTGAAAATCAAGAACCACTGGTCTAGAATATAATAGAATCATCTTCAAGAAAAAACAAGTCCCCAAAAGATTATATAAAACATAATACATGTCAGAGGAACCCCAGAGGTATGTCTGCCTTCAGCATTTACATGTCATCCAGGAATGATCTCTGCATGCATATGCATGTATATGTGTACATACATACACAGAATATATGCATATATATAATTGTGTAATTCTTGATATTATTTATCTCATCCTTTAAAATTACTGTTTTGTATGAATAAACATACATAGAAATGAATACACATATACCTTTTATAAACAAGTAAATATATATTGGGATATGTAGCCAGTATTTAACTTTTTATTTTGAAATAATTTCACACTTAGGAAAATGTTGCAAGAATAACAGATAATTCATATATATTTTTTTACCTGGATTTCCCAAATGTTAACATTTACCACATTTGTTTTCTCATATTTTTTTCCTGAATCATTAGGAAGCAAATTGAAATATTTAACCCTAAATACAACAGGGTATATTTCCTTCTCTAGGATTTTTTTTTTTATATAACTATAGTCTAATGGTCATAGTCAGAAAATTAACACATTCCATGTATAGTTTATATTCAGATTTTTCAGTTGTCCCAAAATACATATTTTCCCCTGTCCCTTTCTGGTCCAGTATCTAATCTGGGATCATGTATTACATTTAGTTATCTCGATTCTCTGCTGTCCTCTAATATGTAATACCTCCTCAGTCTTTCATTGTCTTTCGTGCTCTTGACGTTTTAGAGCACAGCTAGGTTACATATATTAGAATATGTGCTTAAATATTTTTTACTTATGTAATGTGTGATAAAAAGATATGAAGAGAATAATAAGAAAAAGCTGTTGGTTGTTTAGCAGAAGGTAAGGCCTGACAGTACTGAGCCAACACTATCAGTGAGGTGATGATGATGAGAAATGAAATTTATGGAAACACGAATATAGATTTTTTTTCCAAGTGATCAAATATGGAGGGTAGAATTGGCTGAGAGGATCATGTTCTGTATGTCCTCTTCCTTGCATGGAAAGAGAAAAATACTGGGAGAGAGCAAAGCTCACAGAAAAATATCTTTTAAAAACATTTTTTTTCTAGAAGAGTGGAAGTGATTTCTTAGGAGCTGGAGATGCGAAGAACTAGAAAATAAATTCAGTAGGTACTTAATACCTTTTTCATGTTCAGAACTGCCCTAGGTACTGGGGCAAGGTATAGAAAGAACTGGGAGAACATGATTTGAGAGGAGTTTGACTTAAATGTTGATTTGTCTATATCAGGTCTACAGAGGGATTTATTAAAGAGCACAGTTTTGATTTGAGGTTTAAAACTTGCTCTTTGACCCATCTGAACACGTGCTTTGATTTCGTTCACAACTATAACACGACCTTTAAAGATAATATGTAGTTAGGATAAATAACCTGTTTTTTTTCCTCCATTTGCAAATATTTTCTCACGATCACGAATTTGTAGCACTGATGTCTTAAATTAACACCCATATGGAGAATACATTATGTGTGGATATATATGCACATGTTATAACACCTCTTCTTTGAAGAGTTGAAAATGTCACCCTGAATTTTAAAACTGCAGTTTTAAAAGAGGTTTGGTGTCAGAGAAAGCAAATCATATGTTTTACTTACAACCTTGGTTGTGCCTCAGTTTTCTAGTTGAAAAACAGGAAAATAAACAGCCTTAAACTGAGTGTAGGCAAACGGCCTGACTGCCTTTGGTTTGCTGTGGGATCCATTATTTCATGATACATTAAGATCCAAATAATAAATGCTAAGGAAAGAAAACTAGAACAGGAAAGTTGGCAGCACAGTCAGGGAAATGAATTGCTGGTGGAGAGTCACTTTAGTAAATGATAGCATTTAACCATACTAACCTGAATGTCATTTTAATCTTTTAGTTAAGTCTGTAGGTTTACTTTGAAAAAGGGTGCTATGTGAAAAATAGGACATGTAAAGTTAAGTATTAATTGAGCATTGTTGCAGCTTGGCTGTTAAAACTCCTATGGCAGAAACTGTGGTTATACTTGATTTGAAATTCTCTGGCCCATGCCTCTGCTGGTGTGACCAACAAATTTACAGACCTCTTTGGGGACTTATAGTATGCAAGGTGGACCTAGACTTCTTCACGTACTAGGACGTCAGAGGTGTGTATGTGAGGGGGCCAGGCAAAGAATTTAGAAGCTATTTTTTGAGGTATCATATCTTTTATGCAGATCTGGGAGCTTGGAGTTAGCAAGATAGTTTTATTTTTATCCACATTTTATTTTCAAATATGAGATTTTTGAGAAATTGGAAAAAAGTATTAAGGCTGTGACAGTGCAGGGTATTTTGGCTGACTACTCCTGAATGTGTTTTTAAAAACTTGCACATAGCATCTGTGATCCACGATATGAGAATTTATAGCATAGCACTTTATTTTTCCTGTCATGACTTTTGCGAGAAAATGTTTTCACTATGCTTAGTGATGCACAGAAGATTACCCACATTTTGTTTTTATAACTGTTAATGCTTTGCAAAGTCATACATTTGGGACTTTGAGGATGGTGGTTTTCACGTGTACTAAAGTCACTTTGAATCCATCATTTCAAGAAGATACAGCCTAGCTTTTCGTCATTTCTTATTAATTGCTTCAGAGCCTTCATGGATAGCTAAGCAAAGCATTTGTTTCTCTGAAGTTGCACTGTGTTCGTGCCTGAGCTCCCTGAAAGCAGAAATGTCATGAGCTCTTAGTGATGAAACCTGTTGGATTTCTGGAGGAAGCAGCTGGAGTCTTTGGCTTGTTAACTAGCAATGATTCAAGTGTTGCAGATTGTAAAGGAGCTGGTGACACCATCGAGGCAAAAGGCAGCCTCAGTGAAGAAAGGTAGGGACATTATCAAGAATGAACAATCGGAGCACTTGCACTCAGAGGTTTTTCCAGATATGGACCTAAAGAGCAGTTATACAAATGGAGTTTTGAGTTTTATCACGAATGCTATTGCTCTTCTGATTTATTATAGTATCTGAAAAGGATCAGGTAATGAGTGGCATGTTAACATGCCTCATTATTACTGTTTTTAAACCACACGTTAGAGGCATATCATTTTATTAAGGGGTACGAAGAAAGAGCAAGGAGAGGTTATGACATAATCTGCTGCAGCAGTATTTTCCACATTGTAAAGATCTTCTGTTATATATTTTGGAGGTAGAAGAATAAGTTATATAATCCTGTTTCCTCTTAATTTTAAAATGTAAATATTCATGGTAGAAATCAGAAGGGAACAAGCTAGGATTCTGTCTATAAGAGCAAAATAACTAGATGGTTCTTATTTTTGTGACTATCTGAGAATATAATAGTTATAAATATGAGTTTAGCCATTGAATGGTAGATTTTATTGGCTCTTTTGGTAAATAATTGATTTTTTTCTCTTTCTGAGTATATGTTTAATCAATGCTGTTTATATTGAAAATATTCCTATTTTATAGCCTATGTCAGTTTGGGATATGCTGAAATACATTTTCAAAACCTTTTTTAATTGCATGTCTGACTTAGAGATCTTAAAATAAACTAATGCAGATATATCTTTTAATAAATACTTGTATATTTTGCTTTTTAAACATTTGAAATATTAAATCTGAAAAATGGCAATTAGGAATTAGTTTTAAAAATATAGGCCATCAACTAAGTTTAGAATACTGATAATTTCACTAATCTATGGTTTAAAATCAGTTGATAAATTTATATATCAACTTTTTCATGTGTAAGATATATTGTACCATTCTGTCGTTATATATTCAAATAGTATAACTGTACCTCAGATGATGTAAAAAATTATTTTGGATTTTTTAAACTTGATATGATTCGTGTTTTAAGTAAAACTTATAAGATTCCATAAGTCCTCTGTAAAATTATTTAGTGTAATGGCAAGAAATAATATTATGACATAGTATAATCAACTGTAAACAGAATATTATAGCTAAAAGAAGTCTTCCTATTTAGTCTCATTGTATGGGGAACCATGGTATTTAAATGGAAAAAATGCATCTCAAAAAGCAGAGAAACTGTTGTCATTTACCTTTGAAAATGTGATAGTATTACTTAGGATACTTTATAGTTATCAGCCTCCTGCTTTCTACTTTTTTTCTCCTCTCTTCTGAAATAGAAGACTGCATTTCTATCTCTGAGTAAATTCTAACCATTAGGTATTTTTTAAAAAGCTTACTGCTTTTACTATTTTAGGAGAATATAAATTAGTTAATCTAATTCTGGCGTTTGAAAATGTCAGATTCATACAGTTTGACCTTTCCAGTCAGAATTTTCTTATTGGAATGTTTCTCCTACTTTATGTGCTTTCAGTCACAGTCATGGTTACTTGGAATGTAACCAGGGAAAAGAATAATAATATTCTTCTTGCCTTTCAAAATGCACACGCGCGCGTGCACACACACACACAGTGTAATCATATTTGACAGGAAACACTATATGAAAATAGAAAAAATAGTACTAAAAGATACTATCTATTAAAGTAGTAGAACGACTTTTGTTCCTAAGTTTTTTCCTGTTTTCTCAGACAGAATTTTCTATGACCAGAGAAACAGAGGCAATTTTTACATAGATTTTTTTTTCTTAGAAGCGTGTTTTTTCAAACATATTTGCTATTTGTTTTACCTTTTTGGAAAATACTGTTATATTTTACCAATTTTTAATAGTGATAAACTGCTTGAAAAAAGCAAATCTTGCTGAGAAGTATAAAGCAATAATCCACTAAGGAGAGTTTTTAACTCAGTTTTTTAAAATTATGGTATGAATTTGATGGATGTAAAAAAAGCAACATTTCAAAGTACTGTATTCACATTAATATTACAGAAAATTTTAATTGTGAAGGAAAGTGTCAAAGTTGAGGATGGAATAATTATAAATGGTTTTCATTATTTAGTTTTATTGGTATGTGATAGTAAACAAACTTGATATATTTTATTGTAAGTAGGACCCAAGGATATGGTTAAGAATTATTTTGGGGAAGGAGGGAAATTATGGAATATTCATGAATATTTTCTCTAAAATTTTCATAACATATGCTAGATCATTGCTTTGTCATTTAGTTGAAGTTAATCAAGTATCCCAGCCTACCCAGCACGTGGTGAAATATAGTGCTAAGAATTCATATTAATTCTCTTTAAGGAACTTAGAATTTTGTAATAGCATTATAAAACAGAGAGAGAACTAGTATCATAATTCGAAAGATACTCTTATTGTATCCACCTTTTTTATTCTAATGATGTGGTAGGGAACTGATGGAAATGATTGCCATTTGTAAGATAGTTGAAATGGATAGGAATTAATGTTTTATCATGTAACCTTGAGCAAAATAAAGGAAGACTAGACAAAAGATCTGGTCTTTGGAAAAGCATCCTCATCTTATAGGAGAGAGGGTCAAATATGCATGTATATATTCATTTATTTGTTCATTATTCTCTCATTTATTCATTCATAAAGTTGCTGAGTTTTCAAAATAAGATATGATCCCTGTTCATGCTTGGAACATAGTAGACACTCAACTGTTTATTAAAGGAAGGAAGGAAGGAAGGAAGGAAGGAAGGAAGGAAGGAAAGAAAGAAGGAAGGAAGGAAGGAAAGAAAAGACAGATAGACAGAAGGAAAGAAAAAGTAGGAAGACAAGGGAAGGGAAGGGAAGGGAAGTGAAAGGAAAGGAAGAGAAAGGAAGGGAAGGAAAGGACCATACGTTTGTTAAGACAATCTAGTGTAAGAGGTGTTATAGTCAGGGCAGAATAGTGGGTGGTATGTTTTGCCATGCGGTCATCATGAGCAGAGTTAAAGCAATTTAATCCTGTGGACCAGATAAAGGGCAGGGATAAGTGATTCTATGCCAAATGGAAAAATAACCTGTCACAGGTTTCCTCTCAAATGTCCTAGTTAGCCTGCATCTCAAGGGCCCAGCTTGACAAGATTAGGGAAAGCAAAATGCCAGGGAGTAGACTAGATGTAAAACCATACAACCTATTCAAATGTACATTGAGCACAAATGTAATCATTGTAGCTGTGTGTTATTGAGCCTGGTTCTCTCCTTTAAAAGCCTCAATTTATTTGGATGAAAATATTTTGAAAATAGTACATATCTCTCTATCTCATTAAGCAGAAGTATATTCAATATAATTTAACTTTTAATGATTCAGATTCTTTATTAAAAAATACATTTTTTGTAGGTTACAAAACCTAGTTGCTATGTTTATTAAAGTTATTCTCAAAACAAGAAAAGATGTAGGATGAGGCCCTGAAGGCTTCTCCTGTTAGTAAAACATTTGAGCTTTGGTACCTGTACTAACGTTTTCATCCTGCTTTCATGCTCAGTGTCTTTCTAGATTGTCAAATTCACCTCCTCCTCCATTGTATTTGATAAACATGCATTGAACGCTTAACATGTCTTAGATGCAAGGGCACAGATATATATCGTTAAGGAGCTCATATGGAAGTGGTAAGAGACAAAAGTCAATAATTAATATAGTATGAAAGGTGTCAGAGTAGACAGGGTGTCTTGGGTACCCCACAGGGAAGTGGCTGTGATTTGGTAATTAGGAGAGTGAAGGAATTCAGCTGGTAAAGTGACAAATGCTCTCATTTGAGCCTATCAGAGAATGCATAAAAACTATTTTGTTAGGGAAAAAAAGAGAGTGTGTACAATCATCCCAAGCAAAATAAATAGCAGAGGGAGCTCAGGTGCTCAAATGCTGCAAGACTCTGTGCCTTATGAAGAAGTTCCTAAGGAAATAGTGGGGGAAGTTGAGAAGACTGGTCATGGACTAGACCATCTAACTCTGTATTCCATCCTCCTTGCTATCCGGGGTAGCTTTCCAAAACTATTTGCTGTAAAACTTGAATTTGAATTCAACCTGTATTTCTAGCTATAATACTCGATCTCTCCATGCCACCCACTGTGCCAGCTACATACACCAGCACGTTTGCTGTCGCCCATACAAGAGGCTCCCTGAGGACAGCAAGTCCTTTCTGTCCCTCTCTGACAATTGCATTCCTTATCAGGTCAGCCTCCAAGGCTCAAATGCCACCCACTTCTGCCGAAGAGCGATCTCTGACTTTCGCTTCCCTCACCCTTTTAGGTCAGAATTAATGATTCTTTTCTTCATATTAACATTTTACTTGGGCTTCCATTACTATACCTTTAAAATTCTAATGTACATTATGATTGAATTGACCAATAAATGTTAATTAAAATAAATTTTTTGGCTTCCTAAACATTTTCGCTTCCATTCTCTCTTTTTTAGCAGTATTTAGAAAGTTAAGATTTTTAAAAAACTAATTTTAGATAGGTAAAATATTATAGCTGATAACATAACAATGGGCAGAAAAATATGTGATTGCTTTTTGAGATATTTCGTAATGGTCTGGTAATGGTTTTCGCCCCTCTTTAAAATATAGCCGTATTCTGCTGTACATGTTGACTATTTGAGAAAATGAAATCATAGTATCTAAATACTTAGATGTTTGTTTGAAGTTCTTTATGATACATAAAAATTTTAATGCTCTTGACCAAAAAAGAAGATATCATGAAAAGAATTATTTAATGAGAAGTTGAGAAATGGCTGCTTGTGGCAAATACTGTTCATTGCCCACCTGATATCCATTCTCTCTTAAACTTTTGCTAATAATAGGACCTCAATTTTGCTTGGGAGGCGGATACTATGCTCAGTTAAAAAACAAATCAACAAACTATTTTCTGAGAAGTAAGCAAAAGCCTGCTGGGTAATTCTGGGAAAGTTTTGCTTTCGGAGAAACTTGTCAACTCCGCTTTCCTGTTACATCCTTCTTTCGACCTGGAATGTAAATGTAATTCCTGGAGTTGCAGCGGCTATGATATGACCATGAGGACAAAAGCAATATGGTGGAGAGAAACACAGAAGTTTGGTCTCACCAGTGAGAACAATGAGCATTTTCGCCAATCCTGACTTACTTCTACACTCTGCAGTCAAAGAAATTCTTACTAGTGTGGTGTCTAATGTGATTCAAAAAAAAAAAAAAAAAAAAAAGTATCAGTCTCCTCATATGTAAACTTGGATTAATAAGAGTAGACAAGTTCTCATAAGGTCATTAATGTGGATTAAATGAGTCAACATTTGTAACAGTACCTGACAAGAGTATGTGTTTGTTAAATAAACAAATGTGCGTAGTGTTCGGATTTATTATTCTTTATAATTTATTAATGTGTAGTGACTATCTTTTTGTTCTTTATGTATCTTTATTGCTCTTTTGAGGAAAAAAATTATGTATACCAATCTGCTTTATATTTGACCGTAATTTAGAATAAATTTCGTGTCAGGCACTCTAGCCTAAAAATTCTTTGCGAGTGTGCACTGCTTTGAAGGTGAAGCAGCACTCCTTTGTCAGGCATTTTGGGAGTTTTATTCTGCCCATCCATCCCAGCTCAGTTTTCACTGCAGTCAATTCTAGCCCTTTGTTCCATTTTTTAGTTAATCGGTGCCTTTGTTGTTAAAAATTTAATGGTGGTGGTTTCATCTCTTCAAATGGCATGTGAACTCTCCAAGAATGTGTAGTGTTATTATCTGTGCATTTAGTAAATGCCCAAGGTATGCTTGTTGAATAAAAAAATCTTCAGTTTTTGAAATGCAATCAGCATTTCTATTAACATAAAAACACATTTGTTTAAATAATCTCTGAAGTAAAGGGAATTCAGAACCCATTCTACCATCTGGGATGTCAGTATCATAAATATGCTCTCTCTCAAGACTTACTACTTGTCCATATTTGTCTCATTGTGAATGGGTCTGGATAATAGAGGTTACCACTGTAGGTCACTACCCCACAACATGGTGACATGCCAAGCACTATTTAGTGACACATTCTTTAACGATGCTGATAAAGGATCTTGGTTTACTCACTTCTTTAATTTATCTCCCATATTCTTTGCTGTTTGTTTCTTCTTTTTGTGTGTGTTTTTTTTTTCTGATTATACTCAAATATTTATCATGTGAATATCAGGAGGAAAAAAGTCAGTCAAAAGGAAAAAATACCATCCACTATAACAAGCAAAACTTAATTTTATGTTTCTATAAAAGGAAATGTAAAAACTTTAGTGTAAACTTCTACTGCCTGGCGTGCAGTAGGGCCATATAATGTCCCCATTTGTTGTTACAAGTTGCTTAATATATACCAGTGTCAGTGGCAAAAGCTGTAATTATCTATGGATAGCTGCATTTTGGATCTCATGTACTGTCACAAATATATGTTGTACAAGTTACCTTGTTATAATGCTGATGGCGAAGAGTGGATACTATAAAACCAGCAATGTGAATCAAATTTACTTGTGGTCTTGCAGAGTAATCAGAGATACTCAGACATCTTCTCGGAGACATTGACTCGATATTCTGTCTCTCTTCCTTAGGTTCTTTAGTCGTAGCCTGGGGCATGGTTGGTTAGTGGTACATCATAGGTACCAAGCTCTACTTGGCGATGTTTTAGAGTAGCCCTTTGCATATATCTCTAATTATTACTCTATGACATGTATACTTACAGTTACTTTTTAAAGTGCTGTGTATTAAGCTTGAGGACAAGGACCACCATTCATCATTTTGAGGAAAAGTGGTTGATGATCTTGCCTGGTATTCGTTTCTCATCAAAGTGGTGAGTGCGCATCATCATTTGGATAACAGATACTACTTAAACAGTTACCTAATTAATGAGGGGATTAAATTTTTACTTTACATTATTTATTAGTAAAACAGACTGCCTAGTAGATACTATAAGCATTCTCTAGAGAACAATTAGGTTTTCAATGAGTCATTTAACTTAGAGTGCTACTTGGAATAAAATGTTTGTGCTACTATATTTGACAGAATTTAAATGTAGTTTAAAAGTGCTTCAGTGTCTTCGTTTTAGATAACTCGTTACCCTTTAAAAATGACGCTGGTGTATTGTTTCTCTCCCATTTGGTAGACACCACATGCAGTGATTAATAAAGGTCATTCTGCTACTTAGTCACGGAGAGCTTTTAATGATGATTACCTGAACGTCTGCTGGTTCCACCACTGCAGTTACCAAGAACATCCAACACAATCTGACTTAGGCTAATCTAAATTACTACGTAGGAACATTTTAATATTCCTTTAAATTTTTAATAATTGTGAGAAAGCTGTTATCTTTTTGTAGAGTAAACAACCCAAAATGTCAATAAAAAACTTTTGGAATGGTTGCACTTTAATCCTGACGTCCCATGGTTGAATTCTCTGTCTCTATTAGTTGTCTGTGTGCAGAATTGGGTGGTAGAAGCAGTGACTTTCTCATGCATTCTGATTATCATATGAAACCTTGAGTGGAAAAGTGAGGTTTGGAATGGAGTAGAATGGAAGAAGAAAGTTTACCCAGACTCTGTTGGGATAAAGTTGAAAAGTGAGAAAGGGAATATTGATTATGGGGTTTTCAAAAATAGGACTATGTACTTTTTTACTTAGAAATAACTACAGTACTTGCTTTGGCAGGACATATAGTAAAGCTGAAATAACTACAGATTCACAGGAAGTTGCAAAGCATAATACCAAGAAGTCCATATACTCTTCACCCAGTTTCCATTGTGGTAATATGTTACAGACTTTATTACCTGAGTATCAAAACCAGGATACTGCTATTGGTGCAATCCACAGACTTTACTCATCTTTCACCAGTTTTCCATGCACTTGTGTGTGTGTATAGTTTATGTGGTTTTATCATGTGTAGATTTCGCGCAACCACTATTACGATCAGGATACAGAACTGTTTTATCATCTACAAAGCTACCTCTTGAAGTCACACCCATTTCCCTTACCCTGTCTGCCCTTCCCTTACTTCTTGCAACCACTAATTTGTACCCCATTTCTGTAATTTTGTGATTTTTGATAATGTTATATAAACGGAATCATATATTACCTTTTGAGGATTGGCTTTTTAAAATTTAGTTTCTATGCAAATTGTTTCATATGTCAGTCATTTGTTTCTTTTTATTGCTTAGTGGTATCCCATAGTATCGATGTGCCTTATGTTTTATTTTTTCCCATCATTTACCCTTTGAAGGATATTTGAATTGTTTCAAGATTTTAACTATTACAGATAAAGCTGCTATAGGCATTCATGTACAAGTTTTTGTGTGCATATAAATTTTCATTGCTCTGGGATAAATGCCCAGGAGTGTGATTGGTGATTGAATGGTAAGTAGATGTGTAGTTTTTCAATAAACTCCAAGAGACCAATACTGTTATTTCTCCAAAACTTATTTACTAACGCCTAATAAAACTGAGACACTGAGAAAGTAGTCAATTCATATATTATTGTGTTCTACAGAATTCCATGTCTATAGATCAAGAGATAATAAAGTGAAAATTTGGTCAAAGTTACAAGGGAAATACAAATGACTGGTAACATGTGAAAATATTTTGAATATTACTAATGATCAGAGGACTGTTAGAATTATGTTTAGATGCAAATGATTTGAAATCAGGTGAAGAGTCTGAAACAACCCAGGGTGGGTGGGCTCCACAGGACAGGTACAGTGACCGAATGAGTGATGCCCTTACCATCCAGCTCTTCTTATTTTTCTACTCATTCACACTTAATCTTTATCCTCATGTTTGCAAGACAGCTGCTACACTTCATGCTTAGGTCCAAGAGGCAGGCCAGGAGAAAAAGGAAGAGGGGAGATCCAGAGTTGATGTCACCCGGACAAGGAAAGCAAAAGCGTTTCCTTAAGCTGGAACTGTGTCACATGGCTACCACGAGCTACAAGGTGTCCTGGGGTAGCATGTATTTTTTAACTTGAAGGATTTTTGGTGAATAAATTTGGGGTTCTATTAGTAAGAAGATGTGGGGATATTGGGTAGGCAGCTAGCAGTGTTTTTGGAGAATGTAAACATAAACTAATGAAATATGTGTGCTTAAGACTGGCTAAAATTAAAAATGAATAATGTTCAATGTGATGAAAGAAGTACTAACATCACTGTCAGAAAACAAATTTGTATACCTTTTTTGGTGGGAAATTTGGTATTCCTTATCAAAATTAAAAACTATTTCACCTGGCCCATCAATTCAAATCTATGATTCTGTTCTGTAGACATACTGTTCCTGAATAGGTACCAATGACCTTCACTGTGACATTGTTTACATGCTACAAAACCTCTGGAAACTATCTAAATAGCTGTCACTAGCAGAAAAGTTAGTACCATCATGGTATGTCCATACAGTGGAGTATTAATACCGCCAGCCACTAAAAATAATAAGCTTGATTTATATGAACAGATCTAGAAAATAGCCATGCAATATATGTGAGTAGAAAATAAAAGCAGAATATGCATAGTATGATTCTATTGCCTGCGGTACACAGGTATGCATTTATATTGTGTACTTGTGTATGTGCACGTGTATATGGTATGGTTATATATGTTTTGGAATATGCAGAAGAGAAAGACTTTACAAAAACACCCCAAAACTCTTAACACTGGGAGTGGGTAAGGGAAGGGGGTTTGGGGAAAGGAATTTTGCTTTTCTTTATATACGTGTGTCTTGCTTGAATATTTTCCACATGTGTAATAGCGCTTCAATTAGGAAATGAAGTATTCTACAATATGATTTGTTTCTTTTTGATGCTTGAAGTGTAGACTTGTATATTTTAACTAGTCTGGATGATATGTAAATTGTTACTTTGTCATTATATGTCATAGAGTAAATACTTTTTCATAGTAACTCAGGGCCTAATGATGTATTCACGGCTGCTTGAATATACTCAAAAAAGATTTAGATTAAATGCTTTTTAACTCATATATTTTTTAACTTTCTGACTTCTTAGGCAGGTAATTATTTCTTGTACATTATCAATGTGTCTGCCTGTAGTAGTTCTTCCTATATCTTTGACTTGGGAATATAGCAACCACCAATCTGGTTTTAATTGTGTCTAAAAATAGTTCTGGATAAAAGCAGGGTAAAGTAGGTATGAATGAAGGTTTTGAGAGACTTTATAGGTTAAGTATACAAACTTTAATTGTTTTAACACCTAAATTTTACTATTTAGAGGTCTTGTTTTTCTCCTTTGGTTACCTATGAGTCTCAGTTGTGGTTTAGTAATTTGCGATGGCTTGGTACATGAAGCTTGCTAAACCTAGGAATCTTAAAAACAGATAACCCAACAGTTGTGGCTTCCTCTTTTAGAGAAACTTATTTCTGTAGTAAAGAAAGGAGATAGGATGTTTTAGGGCAGGTTTATACAAGAAAAAACCCCTGAACCTTCAAATATTTGCATTTTCTTTCTGTTCCTTAATAGTAAGATGATTCTTGCCTTAGCCAGCAACTTGATAATCAACCCTGTGTAATGTAGTGTCTAGAACATACAGTCAGACTGGGTTTTGAATCTCAGTGCTGTCATGTACTAGCTGAGTGACCTTTCTGATCTTCAGTTGTCTTACATTTAAAAACGTATTTTGCTTAGTGTTAGTACGTATTTTGTAATTGTCTGGATGACACCTTCAGTGATTGCTGTGAGCATTAAGGGGAGATCATTTCTGTAATGTATCCAGCACACAATGAGTGGTGAAATAGTGACTGTTTAGGTAGAAGATAAAGTGAAATTGGAGATTTGCATAGTGCAATGTGCTTTCTTTGAACAAAACAAGTCTTTTTTTTTTTCATTTTATTTTAATAGAATTATTCTTTATGTAGAAAACTTAGACAACACAAAACACACAGGGAAGCTTCTTAAAAAATCCTGTATAATTTTATTACTCAGTAAAGATCTCTGTTAATATTTTATTGTCTGTCATTCCAGTCTTTTTTTCCCACGTGCAAAAGCTACTTACTTGCTTTATGGACTTGATTCTAAATCCTTAAAATAACCTTGCGTGGTGTGGTGGTATCTCAGTTTCACAAATAAGGGAAATGGGCCTGAGTGAGGTTAAGATCAAATTGCTGACAAGTGGTAGGGGTAGTTCATTACCAGGACTGATGCGCCACTGGAATCAGTTGGGGCCTCCTCCCCACCTCGTTGAAAGCAGTTATGTCTCTCCAAAGTCATTGTACAACAATTTGTGTTTATAAGGTGTTGATCAAGGCTCAGGTTGTGTTTTGTGATTATTTAAGAAAGAAAAATAGATTTGGGCTTAATATATTGTTTTTCCATATATTGTTATAGTATAATGTTACTTAGATGACATGTATATTTGGAACTCCATCAATGTTAAATTGTAACAATGAGGTCAGAATGAGACTTTGTACTTCCTAAAGTGATTGTAATTCTTAAGCTGTAGAAAGTCTTATTACTATGGTGCTTGAGATGCATTATGTGTACACTTCGGGTATTGAATTATACTGAGTGGTTTGAAAATTGATCTTAAAATTGCTGGGTTTTTTGCACTCAAAAAATGACTGAGTTATGTTCTTATTTTTATAATAGTTTTGAAATTCTAATTTTCCTGCACTTACATCTTCAAGGTAAGAAGTAGAAATTGTTATTTGTGTCCATAAATATTGCCCAAAGCATTTGCACATTTATTTAGAATTTTTAGAAACTCCCTGAAAGACTAGTTTTTATATTATACTGTGTATACTGCCTATATTGTATCTTGGGTACACACACACACATACACACACACACACACACTCATTTTCTTAAGGGAACTTACCTTCATTGTTCTATTACACTTGGACCTTTAGCTCAGGGAATTTGGCAGTCTCTTATTTCCAGTATTTTGAAAATTATGCTACCATGATTATAAAAGTCTGTAACTTAGTTTGACTTTGTGGCTTATATTAATTTTCATAATTTTTTTTGAAGTAGATTAAAAAATAATGTTAATAGCTTATCTGAATATATCATATAGGCAATTATGAAATATGTACTAATAGTAAACAAAATAAACTATGGTTAATTGTAGACATTATACTTTGAATTTAAACATTGGCAAAAACACTGCAGAAAAAATTAACTGTTTTTGCTCTGTATTTGTAGCAGAGGTGCATCTGTTTGTGTTCTTTATGTATATATAAAACTTCAGTATGATGTAATTTTCAACTGGATTAGTATTGAGTGAATATAGTTTACATAAAGTTAGTGATGTGAATTATATGTGATAATCTGTAGAGGTGTTCAAGAGCTGATGTGTTTGGGGCAAAAGTACAGTGTGCCTTGATTTTGGGGTTCATAAGGGAAGTGGCCAGAGAAGTATTTAAAATTCTATAACCTCCGACTAGGGACATCTTGTCAAGGGTTGTTTTAGACACATTGGGATTTAACCTAGAGATATCCAGGTGTAGACATCCAGAAAGCAGCAGGATATGAGTTTAGCATTGAAGAAGACTGTGGGGAGGGACATAGATATAAGATTCAGCATTTTGGAAATAGATGTAATCACTCATGGGAGAACTAGTTGAAGACAGAAGAGGAGAGGGAATTTAAGGAAATGCTGTTAGTAAAGGAGACAGATCCCTGCGCTGTCATTATTCTGTAATGGGCGTTAGTACCTGTACTTGTACAAGTGGAATTTAGTTGGGGGATTGCAGAGGACCAGCCAAAGAATTGCCCAAGGCCTCAGAGTCTTTGGTAACTGAACTGACCCATTCCTTCCCAGTAGGCTCTTGCCAACTCTTCACCCACATATGCAGCTGGATGTGGCTGGAGAATACACACACAACCTCTTACTAGTTGTACTTAGATTTGTGATCATGAATTTCAGGTGGGCTTTTACTACTGCCTATGTTATGCTACTTCGTTCACGGGACTGTCTCAATTTTCCCGCTTTTCTCAAACCTTCAACATCTCTTCTCCACATTCAGTTCTCAGCTTGCTTCCTTTTTTACTGAGAAACTGGAAGCTAATTGCTTCAGTGAACTAACAGACTGATACTCAGTTACCTGCATCACCTCAGCTGAACAAACCCATGTCCTGCTCCTGCTCCTGCTCCACATGAACTCTCTCTGCTCCTGTGTAATGCTAGCTCTCCTCCTTGTGCCCTGAATTCTGTCCTCTTATCCTCTTGTGAACATTACTCACTCAGCTCTCTATTATTTCTCCGTGTCATCTGTTTTGCTCCTCTAATGGATCATCCTCATCATTTCACTGTGTGCTGTTATTTCTCTCATCAAATGGAAAAATGACTCCCTTTGACTCTGCTCACCTTGCCAGCCACTATTACATTTCTGGGTTCCCCTTTTGCAGGAGAGTTCCTCCAAGGAGTTGTCTGTACTCACTGTTTTCCATTTCTCCTTTTCCACTTTCTTTTAAATCCACTTTAGTCAGACTTTCAGCCCCATTACTCCAATTTAACATTGGAGATAATCCAATTTAAAATTTTCTTTTACAATAATAACTCTAATTTGAATTAGAATGTTATTCACACCACTTTAAAATCTTGTGCTAAGTAAGTATAATACATTTAGAGAAATGTGTAGACATTACCATCCATCTCGTGTTGCTATTGTTATATTATGAAGAGGTACTAGCAATGGTAACAGATTTAATTACTCTTGCTAAATATTGGGTATTATATATTGGCTTTGTAGTATTGGGCTTTATATACCTTTTTTGTGACTATTCCTTAATCCCTCCTACTACTAAGAGGTTGTCTAGTTTTGATAAAGCAGATGGTTACAAGTTTCTCTCAAATATGTTGAATGAAGTCATGAATGAATAGCTGAGTGAGCATGGAAACAGCATGCGGGAACTTTAGAAAGAAAACAAAATGTACAGCAAAGTTAATCTGAATTATAATTATTGATATTCATAATTGATCATGAGTTGTTTGCTTTAGCTGTTATTGTTAAAAATTCTTTTGAGGACATGGAGTTTCTCTAGAATTCTTTTAAAATCCTCTAGTTATGACCCAGAAAGAGTCATCATTGGACTTTTCCTTCATGCAAGGAATGTAAAAAAAATTAGGTCCTCAGGTGGTAGTATACCTCAAATTGAGAGCCAGATTGAAAGGCTCAAAAATATTCAATGTGATCAATTTGGTATTAAAGAGAGGTCTAGGGAGATCTAAGACTCTTCCTGATCCCTTTATACATTGAAATCTTCCAGTGTGAGTGCTCTATTTTCTCTTTTAATTCTGCTAGTTTTTGCTTTATATATCTTGAAGCTATGTTATTAGGTTTATACTTTTGTTTTCCTTATGTTGATTCTTTTATTGCTATGAAATGTTTTTTTTTTTAATCTCTAGTAATAATTCTTACCTAAGTCTACTTAGTCTGAGTACAGCTATACCAGCTTCTTTAGTTTCATGTTGGCATGGTATATCTTTTCCTCTTCTTTTTGTTTCAAACTTTCTGTGTACTTATATTTAAGATGTGTCTCTATATGTTTATATTTAATCTGATAATTTTGTCTTTTAATTGGAGTGTTGAATCTGTTTTCAGATATTACTGTCATGTTTGGGTCTAAATCAGACTTTCTTTTTATATATATCTTCTCACCTGTTTTGAATTATTTTTCTGTCATTTCTTGCTATTTTTTTTAGAATATTTGACTAAGTTCTATTATTCTCACATCAGTTAGTAATTTATAAATATTTTTGCTATTTTTTACCCTAGATTACATTATCCATCCTTAATGTATTATAATATATAACAAATTAGTGCTCTTACCCATTTCCCAGAAAAATCTAACAACCTTAAAATACTTTCACTGTTTATATGCCACCTGCTTTTTGATATTATTCATGTGTTTTAATTCTACATATATTTTAAGATCCATGTAAAAAATAAAAAGACCCATGTATTTAATGTTCATATATCTACCTTTTTCATTATTCTTTTTTCCTTCATGCTGTTCTTCTACTAGGGCTCTTATTCTTCTGCTTGAAGGACCTCCTTTATTATTTCAGTATTTGTATGCATACCATTCAATATCTCAGATATTGTTAACCTATAATTGTCTTTAGGTTTTGATTCAATTTTGAAGAGTGTTTTAAAAATCGTTTGAAATTCTAAGTTGCTGGTTATTTTCTTTCAGTACTTTCAAAGTGTTAATTTATTTTCTTCTGAATCTCATCATTTCTGTTTAGAAATTTGCCATTAGTCTTATTGCTACTCTTTTGAAGGTTATCTGACTTTTTCTCTGGTTGCTTTTAAGATTTCTTCCTTGTCTTTAGATTTCAAAAGTTTTACTCTGATATGTCCAGGTAATCTTTTCTTTGTATTTTTCCTGATTGGAGTTTATTTTGCCTTTTGAATTAATGAGCTATCATTCTTGTTTATTAGCTCTGTAAAAGTGTTTCTGCGCCATTATCTCTGGCTTTCCTTCCTGGGACTCCAATTATACATATGTTAGACCATTTCCTCATGTTTCATCTGTCTCCAGCATTCTTTCATGGATTATCCATCCCTTTTTCTCTTTTTCAGTCTAGATATTTTCTGATTTGTCTTCTAGATCATTAATTCTCCCTTTACCTGTGTCTAATCTTCTATTAAGGCTGCTGAGTTTTTAATTTCAGTGATTGTATTTTTTAGTCTTAGAATTTTCATATTCTTTAAAAAAGATTCCATATCTTTGGTGAGATTCCCTATCTTATCATTGGTTTTCCTAAACTTATTAATTATAGAATTAAAAGAAGAAATCTGTGTCTTATGCTGCAGTATCTGTTTTACCATGTGGGTCTGTTTTCTTTTTTAAAATTTGGCCCCTTTTTTTTTTTCATATGCCTGGTAATTTTTATTGAATGGTAGCAATTACATATGAAAATTTAGTAGAGGTTTCGAGTAAACTTTTAGCTACTGGCAGGCAGTAGATGTGCAGAGCAACTTTGAGCTCTTGCACATCTTCATTTTAATATTGATAGGGCCTTGTTTGTTTCTAGTTCTCCATTACTTCTAGGGTATAGTCATTCAGGGACCTCAGCTGAAAGTCTGGGGTGCCTACCAGGTTCCTGACTCCTTGGTGGATCTTGAACTCCAATTTTTTATCTTCTCAGGACAGCAAGAAACTATTTAGCTTTTTAACTACTATTGCTGTTCTCTGCTTGTCTTCCTTCAGTCTGTGTTGCTTATAAATGGGCAAATGTATTGTGGAATCAAGCAGCTGAAATTTTAAACTCTTTACTTTCCTTCTCTGTGAGATCTCGGCTCTCAGGCCCTGGCTGTCTTAGGTGCCTCAGATTCCAGTGTGTGTCTTCCTGCTCCTGACAGGCTATTGAATTTTCTGCCTCCTAGCAGTTTTTGCTTTTGCTGGGGCTGGCAGTATTGGTCTTCTTTTCCCCCTGCACTTTTCCTCCTCACTCTTGCCACTGCCTTCCTTCATTCTTGCTGTCTGTAATGCAATTGTGATGGCTGGAAGACCATGAAGTGACTTTGAGGATGGAAGTCTTAATTAAAGAGGATAGATGCTAGAAAAGAAAGATTGAAGAGCCTGGAATTCTGTTGACTCTTTAGTCCTCATTTCAGATTTGGATGACTTAGATCTAGATTTCTTAGACATCATGAGAGAAATAATTATCTTCTCTTGTTTTAGACTTACTGTTATTGTAAGTTTTATGTTCTACCCAGGCAAATATAATGCTAATTAATAATAGGAGTGCTCAGCTAATTAACATAAGTATACATTCATATTAATATATTTTGTGTCATTAGTTTTCAGCCTTTTATATGGTTGTGACATATATAATAAGTGACATTCACCTGAGTGAATCGTTTCATGGATAGGTTATCTGTTTTATGTGCCACACTTGCCCAAATGCTATCACTTTAATTCCCACACAAGGAAATGTGGAAATCCAAGTTAGTGAGAGGAATGCTACTATAGAGAAAAACTTGAATTCAAATGTTGTTATTATTGGCAAGTTACTTATGAAATACCTGCCAAATGATCCCGGTAGACTGTACACTGTCTTGAAACAATATTTTCTGTTCATTCCACAAATATAATTTTCTGAATAAAATATGGTTGTAGACAGATGTAGGGAGAAAATGAAAAAACAAGGTATGATTGAAGCATATTCAGGAATTAGTGGGAAATTATATGTAGAGGGGTGAAAGAAAAAAAAACGTTAAAAATGACACTATGCTTTTAAACTTAAGGTCTGGCACAGAGGTGCTATTGGTAGAAATAGGTGAATTAGGAAAGAATTTTTTACAATAAATGTCTCATTACTTATGATTAAGAATATGTTTAATTGGCATGCTTCCTCTTGATGGATTCTCTACATAATGTGGTGTAAAACCAATATAAAAGAATTTCTTTACCTTTTCTCATCCTAAAGCATATTACAGAACTTTACCAAACCTTTGTTGCAGTGGTACTCTTATACATCCTATTCCTAGACAGCATTTCAGGGGCTGGTCTTTAAACCATTTACAATTCTCATGTGTGCGGCAAAAATTTTATGACCTCATTGAAAATAGGAATTTAACATAATGCAGCATTATTTCCTTATTTTGACAAAGATTATAATTAGCATCTCAGGACTTATGGTAGTATCTGTTCACATTTTTGAGGTATGCACTTAAGAATGACTCACTATCCTGGCTCACTTGTTGAAGTTCACTGTCAATCAAAAGGTCTTTCATTCTGCTTTTCTTTTTCTGGTTTTAATTTTTTCCCAAATGAATAGAATTATTGTAGTAAGTCTCACTTACTATAATATAACCTTTGTTTTTTTCTTAATTGGTGTGTATATGCCTTGCCTTGAGGCATAATCAAAGCTTTATTTATGATGGCTGGCATTTTGTTTAGTCTTGGCAGGAAGTATGGTATAGTGAGAGTTAGTGTGTAAGAGTAGTGAAACAACAAGTTCTCTTGTTAACAGAATGATTGTATAAATTCTAATAACTTACTTGCATGGAAATATGCATTGGTTGTTAAGGAATGTACAATAAATTTAGTTGTACCCAATTAAATCCTATTCCAGGAAGTACCATCAGGCCTAATAATATTTCTGCTTAATAATTGAGCTGACACAATTATTTCAAAGAAAATTTCAGTGAAATAATTGATCAAACAAAATTTCAGTGAAATAATTTGAATAGTCCTTAGAGTTTATGACAAGATAAGACCAATGACTTAAGACTAGATGAATAGCCCTAAACAATCCACTGTAGAAATTCAATGAGTTTTGCTACACAATGTGTAGGCGTTAACATGTAGTTATGTGTACAAGATTTATAGACAGAGAGGCCTGGGTTTGATTTGTGGCATCGCCACCTAATGGCTGTGTAATCCCAGGTCAACATTAACCTCGCTAAGTCTGTTTTCTCATCTCTACGATGATACTTGTGTCACTAAGATTGTGTTTAGGATTAAATTAGAAAATTCTTGTTCATCCATTTAGTCATTTAATACATTTACTGAGCATTAATCATCTGACAGGCATTGCACGAGTCACTGGTTTACAGTGGTAAATACAATGATTTGTGGGTCCAGTGGAGAAGACAGTAAACAAACAAGTAAACTGATAAAATAATTTAAAATTGTGGTATTTTCTGTAAAGGAAGATATCAAGATGCTGTAAAAAAAAAAAAAAACAAAACAAAAAAAACCCCCAAAAAAACAGCAAAGGAAGATCTTCCTGACAAGGTAACTCTTAGGTTGAGGTGGAAAGAGTGGTGGAGAGGAGAATTCCATACAGAGGGAACAAAATGTATGGAATGGCCCTGAGCGCACACACACACGAGTGTTGTAGAAACTAAAATAAGGCCTGTGAGGTTGGAGTATGGCTTGCATATGGTAAGAGTGGGGTAGATAGCTATTCATGATCTGTGTGGTGCCTGGCTCATGGCACAAGATTAATGTTAGTTGCTGTCACTGTTATTATTATAATGATTCCTTACTTTATTTAGAGGTTTCTTTATGGGCTGTTACTTAAAACCTTGAAAGAAGCAAATAGCTTCCAAAGTAGATGCCACAAAGTCATTGTATTTAAACTCATGTGCTGTTTAGAGAGGCCTTTAGGCCTTCACTCAGAGCTTGTTAGTCATTATTTTTCATACTGTTCACATAAATTTAGTTATTTGATTTTTGGGGCATAAATGTAGAAGTTCTCCAGATGCGAGAAGTTTTAGTGTAATAAACATAAAATTCAGAGTGATTACTGATTATTAAAAATGTAAAATGATGAAATTGTTTGGGTATTATCCTCCCAGATTTATTGAGATATTATTTACATATAATGAAGTCATTCAAAGCACAGAGCTTGACGAATTTTGATAATTATGTTGCATAACTACCACCACATCCTGATGTGGGAAAGTTCCAATAAAGATTCGAAAAATTATTGTTTTCTTGTGTTGCCCTGGCTACCAGCCTCAGGCAGCCACTAATCTGCTCTCATTCACTAAGATTTTGTATGTTCTAGAATTTCATATAAATGGGGTTGTATATTGAGAACTTTTGTGTTTGACTTTTTTATTCATGTTGTTGCACGTATTGGTAATTTGTTCTTTTAAATTGTTGCATAGTTTTCCAGAGTAGGGATTAACTACAGTTTGTTTATCCCTTCACCAATTTATGGACAGTTGGGTTGTTTCTACTCTTCCACTATCATGAATAGTGCTTGTATGAACATTCACATGAAATTCTTTGTGAAAACGTAGATATCTTGGAGTTAGGTTACCTGGTAGTATGGTCAACTTCATGTTTAACTTTATAAGATACTTCTACTCTTGTCTAATGCGACTATACCATTTTTCTTCTCATTAGTACTATGTGAGAGTTCTAGATGCTCCACATCCCTGTCAACTTAGTATTGTCAATCTTTTTTAACTTTCACCTTAGTTGAATCTAAATGTGACTTTAATTTGCATTTCTGATGACTAGTGGTATTGAATATCTTTTTATATGTTCATTGGCCATTTGTATATCTTCTTTGTGAAGATCTCTGATATTTGAAATATCTGTTCAAATCCTTTTCCCATTAAAAAATGTGCTGTTTGTCATTGTATTTAGTCGTAAGAGTTCTTTGTATATTCTGGTGCAAGCCTTTTGACAGATGCGTTTTACAAATATTTTCTCTCAGTTTGTGGCTTGCATTTTGTTTTCTTAACTTTATCTCTAGAAGAACAAGAGTTTTAAATATTGATGAGATCTATTTTATCAACTTTTCTTTTGTAGTTTGTATTTAGTTGCTTAACCCAAGGTCAGATTTTCTCTTCTGTTTCTTTTAGAAATTTCAGAAGTCCCATAGTTTTTGCTCATACATATTGATTTATGACTTATTTCTATTTGTTTTACATACTGTGTGAGATAAAGGCCAAAGATTATTATGTCTTTTCTATATGGGTATCTAGTTATTCCAGCACCATTTCTTGGAAAGGCTTTTCCCCACTGAATTATTTTGACACCTTTGAAACTATGAGATCTTGCTATCATTTGTAATCATCTTCTTTCACCAAGAATTTAATCCTGACAACAAAGATTCTGCAAATATATATTTATCTTGTAATCTTACTGGTAAGTATGTATTTTAGGAGGTCGTGAGAACAGTGAAGGGGACTGCTTTTCAGGGCTAATTCAGACTAATAAGGAAGTGACTGTAGGTAATGTAGAAGTGATGATAGGGCATGTAAAGTTTTTATAGTTGATTGATAGGCCATGTTTAAATTAATTATGTCAGTCAGTGAAGGTCTTTGCCAGTGTGTCCTACGGTCTTAGCTTATTCAATGGATTTTCAGTGGCTAGGTTGGAAATTTAGCTATAATCATTGGATTGATGAAGGGAGGGGAGGGCACAAAGTTGAGAGAGAGCTTGAGTAAAGTTATGAAATTAAGATTACAAATATCTTTACAGGTTAGAATACTGGACCAAAATGAAAAATATTTTAATTAAAAATGATAAAATGCCGAGTTCTACACTGAGATTGAGATATTCCTAAGAGAGGACTGAGAGATTTTAATTAAGTATATGCTAAATTCAAGCCCATTAAATTGACTTGCCAGTCAGAGAAGGAAAGTGAATGGTTTAGTTGTAGATTAAGGGAGGTAATTGAGCTGGTGTTCTCACAGCAGAACTTTTCTGGGGTTTGGTGTTGAATTTGGGTATTAGATTTCAAGGGGGACTTTTAATAATATGTCATGTGTTGAACAATGCGAGTGTGTCAGTGATTGGTATTTGTTGATAGATTTATCATATGGAAAAGCTCGATTTTGTTTAGAACTAAAATGAAGACATTTCTAATAATAATTAGATTTCAAGATGGAATGGGCAGACTTGTGAGATTTCCATGACTTGGAGGCAGTAAAAGAGAAATTAAGTGACCACTTATTAATATTATAGAGCAAATGTCATTTGTGGAAGCTCAAGCTAGCTATAACTTTAAGTTTCCTTTAAATTCCTTTAACTTTTTAAAAACTTTAATATCTGCTTAGATATCTCACAGTTAATTTGATCATTTTTGTCTTTAAGACCTTATTAATAGTAAATACTTTATGTTTAGATAGTACTTTAAAGTTTTAAAATTATTTTATGAGCCTAATTAAATGTGATGGTCACAAGAATTCTATTTGGGCAGGAAATGTTTTACTATTTTTAGATGTTGTATCTTAATGATTTAGAGTATGGGTTCTGGATTACAGACCATCTGGGCTCTTGATGCCTCCCTTTCCTCATTTGTAATCTGGTGTTGATAATAGTGATTACGCCATAGGGTTGTTTGGGTTTGCCTGTGACCATATGTTTGAGAATATATGCTTAGGACATAATAGTATGCTTAGAATAGCAACTGACACATAGTAGGCAGTATTATCTAATGCTTTTGTTACCATGATTATTTCTCTTTTATAGATAAAACCTTTTCCTTGACTAAAGCTCAAGGTTGTAACTTGCCCAGGTTTGCATCAATAACACATGATAGAGTAGTTATTGAGAATTCTGTTGAATTAGACAAAAACAAAATCAGAAATGGAGTTAAACTACTGGCATATGGAATAATTTTGTGAAACAGTATTGATTTCATTTAATTTGTTAAATGAATCTATCAGACTTTCTGACATGGTTGACTAGATTTTGGGAGCACTAGGATTTGCATGTGTTTACATAGAGACACACATTTCAGATAGTAGAAGCCCTAAATCAATAGGAAAGCCCTTTCTAAAGCATATTATAAATAAAAATAATCACATTTTATTAAAGATTTATGGTTCTCAGTAGTGTTTAAAAGGAAGTAGGCAATTAACTTTAGTTCTCTTGGCATTCCAGTACACTTGCCAAGCCTTTGAGCTTCTGTTTTCTATATGTGCTTAGATTTCCAGAGGAACATAAGTCAAACCGAAGGCCTCTCCTACTAAAAAATCTCAATTGGCTCTCATTTCTAATGTGGAAGAAACAAATATGATCTCACTAAAATTCTGCTCTACCTTCAGATAATAACCTCTTTAGTTCATGAAATGCTTTGTAGTTTTCTGGTCATGTTAGAAACAGTTCACATTGTACAGTAACACAGTTGTCCTCCGTAGATGGTGTGATGCACTTCAAGAAGGATTGTTACTTTTGCCTTTTTCTCATTGCTGGTGAATGCATCTACTATGATAGGGGTTCTTTTATTCATTGACAAGATTGTAAATGTCTTGAAGGCAGATGTTATGTCTCCATCTAGGTCTCAGTACTTGCAAAGAGCCGTGTACATAGTGAGTTTGTGAATTGTCAATGCATGATGGCTTTATTGGAAACCAAAGACCCCTGTTAGATTGGCTCTATTAAAAATGGTCAATTAAAGTAAATTATAATTCACAATGATAGTTTTATGTAATCTGTCAGCAAGTTGATTAAATTTATGTTCTTGAAAAGGACTGCTGTTGACAAAACTATGTTGGCAAGATCAGTGTTGAATTGATATATAAGCTTAAAGGTATTAAAAAACACTGTGAATGAAAGTCCTATGAGAAATTCATTTCATTACAACCCGAATTTGTCAGCAGTAAAAAATCTCAGATAAGTGAATTAATAAGGAAAGTTGTACTGTGATCTGCTCGAGTAGATATTCTCCTCTAAATTTTGTTATTTGGCTTGTACTTATTTTTAAAGTATTTGAACTAGCCCTTAGTAGCATAACATGACTTTATTATTTGTATTATTTTTTGTTTAATTTTTGCAGTTCTCAGCGAAGTGCTGACTCTTTTACAAATGATTGCATGGGTAAGGGTATGCTTCTGTGGGTCTGGTTTTCTGTTCATCAAGAGGGTAAAGTATAGGTCCTTAATCTCCCCTCTCTGCGCCGTCTTGGCCCCCCTGCCTACATGGCCCCCTGGAGGAGAAAGTATTAACTGGTTTTCTTTTGGTCACAGGAGAGAAGTATGATGCACTTGGCTATAGTTTCTATCTCTTTGAATTTATATTCTTCCCTTTTGTTAGAGCAGTGAAGAAAACTGGAAGATGAAGGCTTTCTATCAGAGAAAGCTGAGTTTGGCTTATTCTTGACACTCTTAATGTATTGTATTACTAGAGGATAAAATAAGGGCATGGAAGGAAAGGGAAAATTTGTTTGCTTCGGCAGAAGTAGTTATGTTGGAGTAGTAGTATACCTTCAACCTCTCTGAGGAGGGATTTTTCTCCTACTGTTAATTATCTTTATAATTGTTAAAATGTTTTTTCTATTTTCACTGGGTGGTACATGTACATAAACAAGTCCAGGTGTACTCCAGGTTTTCCAGTGAAAAATAAGTGTCTTTTCCATTTAGCGACCTAGTTTGTATTCCCCCCCTTCAACCCCTTCTCCCAGGACAACCACTGTTAACTCTGTATATTTGCGTGCATCCCTGACCTCCGACCGTGTGTTATAGGACTTTGCTGAACCTTGCTTTCCCCCCCTACTTACACTATATTGTGGAAATTAATTCAAATCAGTAGGTAATTTTGCTTCATGATTTTTAATAGCTGAATTGGTGGACATTTATGTTGTTACCAATCTTTTTTGCTGCACTGTGAAGTTGGCCATGCTTATTTACTTATAAAAGAGGAATTGGGGTTGCTATTACAAATGCATTCTATAATTTCAGAAGATTTACTCAATGAGTTGGAGACCGTGCTTTCTAAGAAATATTTTCCACAATAAAAAGAATGACAGGCCTTTTATGTAAAATATTATTATTTCTAGTCAGTCTCTTTGAAGTATGGTATTTCATGTGGAAACTGGCATAACTCATCAAGTACAGCATTCTGGAACAGGCTCCCCCCCCCCCCCCCCGCCTTAATGACGTCTTTAAAGAGTTTTACTGCTGTGTAAAAAATTCTTTTAGAATCTGGTTGAACCTGTGTATAAGTTTTTGGTCAGGTAACTGAGGGTGAGGCATTGGGATGAGGATAGGATATGTAGATTACTGTAAAGAAACCTATATGTGACTTCACAGGATCTCCAGACAAGATGTCACCTGGAGCCCAGTGGCAGCACTTTTCTCTTCATTCATGTATCAGTTGCACTTAAGATTTTTTTTTTTTTTTTAAATCTTGACTTTAATTTTGTAAGTTTTGTTGGAATTTTTAGGTATCTATAGAGATAGTTCAGAATTATTAAGATGACTTAAAAAAAAGTTTTATAACTTTCCACATCAACCTTATAAGAAAACTGGGGAGCAAGTTTGTTTTTCAGGCAGCACACTATTTTGTTAAAAAGCTTAAAATGTGTGTAAATAGAAAAAATTTTTTTTCTAACTTATGGTATCAATGTGATCTGTCTTTATATATTTAAAATTATATTTTATGATAAAAGTAATATGTATCTTTTATTTATCATTCAGAAAAAAATACAAAAGTGTAAGAAGAAAATAGAATTATCTATATTTCTTCCTCTTGGAAGTTAAAATGTTTGTTAATGCTTTTGGTGCATTTCTTTCCAGTCTTTGTTGATGGAGTTTTTGTTTTTTGTTTGTTTGTTTTGTTTTCCACAGTATTTGATGACTTATTGTTTTATTGTTTGGTACTGGAGTAACTTTAGTCTTCAGATGGCCCAGTTCTTGAGAAATCCATCATTTAAGACCTGTTTAGTGGGTTCATGTTATGTTACTTTTGCGAATCCCTCAGTTCAGGAATACTTAGAGAATAATACTTGTTTTCTTTTTGAGGCCATTAAATTTTCCGTTTTGCTTTGTTTTGCTCTCTCACTATGGCAGGTGACCGGCTTCCATACACACCATTCATGATTCAAATTCGTGCCTCAGGAAGATTACCAATTGTTACATGTCATGGCCTTTAGGAGTTGCTCCAATGTTGAAATTGCTGAAACATTAAAAATTTTCAAATGCCACGGATGAGATGAGGGCAGCTCCTAGAGAGCAAATCCTGGGGAACCTTATATTTGAAGACTACAAAGAAGGAAAGGAATTAACACAGAATGTGGAGAAAAAAAATAACGAGCAATAGAAGAAGAACTGAGGGAAAGTTATACAGTTAGGGAGTGAGTTTCAAGACTAAGGAAATATTTTATGTTGTCAAATACAGCTGAGATATCAAATAAAAGGTCACCTCCTTGTTCAGTTCTTTCCAGACTCTGTCACCAGAGTCGATTTCTCCCTCTATCATGTTCTCACAGCACACTGCATGTTCTTCTCTTGAAACCCTTCCTGGTGGTGGTGTTTCGGGTCCCTGGCTCCCTTGGGTAGGCTCTCTGATCACCCCTTCCACTGTAGGGCCCTGAGCACATGGCCAGCCCTCCAACAACACTGCCAAATAAACACATGGTCACAAAAATTGTGGCTAATTATAAAATTATTTTTCAGATGTTTTCTCAGTCTTAAGCTAAGGAAGCTTTATTACCTATCCTGCTGGTAACCAGCAAATTACCCAAAGTCAGGAGGGTTTGTTCCCTGGTCCTTGAAAGTTATTTATCAATGATGGTAATATTTGTGTGCTACAGTGCTGATTTTTCTCTAACTCAAATTGAAAATGGTTTCACTTATATTTTGGTGTTTGTATAAGTGAAGAGTTAAGAGCTTGTGAAGGTGTCTGGTCTTCCTTTAAATTATGCACGTTTATGTTCCAAGATGATATTCAGATTGAATTGACACAATAATTTTAGTAAATGGTTGTTTTGTGAAACTGTGCCTCCATCTAGGCAATGACGTAATAAATTCACTCCCAATTCCTTTAGCTTTTATGAGCAGTATCTGTTTTGTTTTATTAAGATATCTTTGTCAGGGAAATACTTATGTCTTTGTACAATATTTATATATGACAAACTGCCAGTGGTAGTGTTGGAAATATTGTTTTTTAAGCTTGTTATACTTTAGGGTTAATGAATCTTACTCACATGTGTCGTGTATACAAAATAATAAAGCTGTGGCTGAAAGAAAGTACAGTAGGGCTGGGTTACATTGCATGGAGTATATAAATCAAAGACTCTAATCCATAGGTGGGGAGCCCATGTCCCCTCTTTCCTCCCTGGGGTCTGGCAGTTGGTCACTTAATTGTTTCTAGTTGCATATGAAAACAATACTTAGCTCCCCAATTTAGCATTTGGAAAAATCTGCTTACTTGGTTATAATAACTAGATACTATTAAAAGTTCTTTTATATCTATAAAACTCTGTGGCAGCTTTATGGTGTCAGTGGAGTGAAACCGTGGAAACTTGGGTGTCTGAAAATGTACAGGAGTAATTTGGTGAGGTCAACATTTGCAGATCTAGGAAGGTTTTTTTTTTTTTTTTTTTTTTTTTTAATTGGAGAAGGGTATTCACCTGCAGAAACACAATCAGCCCATGTGGGAGTTTCAGCCCACTGAAATCCACTCACCTACTTCTGGTTACTGTGCACTAGCTTTTGGTAGCTTATCCCTTATTAATTGAGAGGTACATGGACACATTTCTCTCTCTGTCTTTCCCTTTGAACTTTTGTAACAAGGTGAGGAAGAGGACAGACGTTAGAGTCTTCTGGATGTGGGTGTGAGTTGATGCTCTGACACTGATGTAGCCTTGGACTAGTTGCTTAACTTCTAAATTTCATTTTTCTTATCTGTAAAATATAAACAATAATAGGGCTATTCAAATATTAAATGAGATAATGTATATACCTAGCACGTTGCCTCATGTATAATGATAGCTCAACAAATGTGAGCTATCATTAAGCAAACTATTCTTCCTTCTTGAGGAGGCTTCATTTTCTCTACTGTTTTCCTGCCCTCTTTTCTATTTCAGAAACACCTCCTTGGCTTCCTATTGACTGGAGGGCATTTTCTTAGGCTCTTGCCCTTATTTAATGCTACTTTGAGGATCCCTGTTGACAGATATTCTTGATAAACCTTTATTCATTTGCTTGCCATTTTATTTTTTCAAAGGCCACGTGGAGTGATTAAGAGCACTCTGGAGACATTGCCTTGTCCCAGATGCCACTTCCAAATTTCAAGGCTGTATGATCTTTTCAAAAAGTTTAGTTAACCTAACAAGTTTCTCATATGCTAAACGAACAATAATGATAACTATCTTATATTTTTGACATGAGGACGTTAAATGAAATAATATACATAAAACATTTAGTTTGTGCAGAATAAATGCTTTCTGTGACTTAGGAGCCCTTTGGGGCCCAGCTCCTAGTTGGTACTTAATGTATATAGACTCCAGATTAGTGACTACCATGTATGTGTAGCACTTCTGATTTTTATTATGTAAGTAAATCTTACTTATAGAAGTTACCCTAATACAACATTATTAGCACAATAACAGTAATAGAATGCAAAAAATACATATATTAAACACATGTACATACGTAAGATACTTGTAATGTTCTTTGGATTTATTAGATGAGGTGTGTTGAATGCAGCTGTATGTGGTGAGAATTATGTAGTGCTGTGCTTAGAGCTTAAGGAAGTCTTTTTTTAATGATTGAATAGATGACAGCTTCAGAGTATTATGAACACTTGTATTTGTTATGTCATAAATTCCTGGCTTTTGATGGCCTTTTGTTCCAATTGGAAGCTAAGGATGTTCAGGGACCAGATCATACTTGCATAGCTCATACTTTATCAATATAGTTCTTCCTTTGTGATACTTAGTTGTTGTAGGTAATATTGGATTTTAGTTTTTGTATGCTTTTTTAAGCACAATTTGGTATTTGTGTGTTATTTTTGATTTAAAGAGTAGAAAAGTTACCAATTGGTTGATATTAAGACTTGCCAAACTATCTGTGGAATTAGTTATTTACTATTAGGGTGAGCCAGTCTATGAATTTTCTTTCTATCTCCTTTGTCTTATATCTGGCCTGCAAGAATTTGCTGTAATTGCATCATTTCTTCAATCCTTTGGGCTGGATTCAATACAAACTTTTATTGTGATGAATATAACTGTACATGCTTACACTTCTGAGTGAGCTGAAAGAGTTGTGAGAGTTAAATAAATGCAGTGGATTCAACAGAATTCTTTCCATAATCCTAGAATTAATTATGTAGTCATTTGATTTAGCATCTAGTGAAAGCATAAAGTATTTTAGTAAAGTTAACATCAATGTCCATTTGATAATTATTGTCATTTAAAAAAATGTTTCTCAATTATTTCCTGTTATTTTCCTAAAACACACAACTTAAAACACAACAGAGGTGGTATAGTTGCTTATGGTCACAAAGAACATTTCATATAAATAGTTCTTACAGTACCATTGATCTCCATTTTGCACAAATAATGGTCAATTTAGAGATAAGATCGGAAGGCTACTGGAATCCAGAAAACACAACTGTTAAGAAATCACAGGAATCAGATAGATTTCTTCTAAGAAAAGAAGTATAAGGACTGGCAGAAGTGAGAAGAAATGTAAAAACATCATCCACTTGCACTTCAGCAAAATAGCTCAGTGGTTATAAACAGGGCTTCGAAGTCAGATAGCCTGACTTTAAATCCTGTTCTGCCACTTACTCACCCTGGGACCTGAATGACTTAACCTCTCCACACCTCAGGCTCCACATATGTAAACTGGGGATAGTCATAAAACTGAGGTGGTTTATTGTGAGGCGTATGTGAGATCATGTATAGTGAATGCCCAGCACCGTGTAGTAAGCTCTCACTAAACAGGTTATGAAGTATCCACAAACAAGGAGTTTTACACACCAGTCTGTGTCATCCATTAAAATGATCATGCTGGTGGAAATACAGCCATGGTATAATCTTTAGTTTGCTAGCAACTGTAGGCGGGTTTAAGTGAGTAAAATGACTCATATGCTTGTCTTGGTTCTAAGTATCTGTTGTTGGCAATTTTGTCATTCAACTCTGCCCCCGAATGTGGGAATTATATTCAACAACCAGTAATTATGTTTCTCATCAGTAGTAATGATATTTACATCACTTCATATCCTTTTTCTCTGTGAGTCATCTTACATATAAATGTAGGAGGTACTAGTCTGGGAGTTCTAGGGAACCAGTGATATTATTCTCCTTAAGAAGGAAGACACAGGAGGCTGACAGAGGAAGATCAAAATGGCTCCTCTTGGCTGATTGGAGGGCATGTTTGTTATTAGATCTGAAGCAAAAGGGCTCATTAACCCACCTTGACTTATACTTACCTGCTGGGTGACTAGCACTGCCAAGCAACCCCAGGCCTCTCCTCCAGACAGGTGCCTTCCTGCGTGAGAGCAGATCCAAGGGCAGGCACCCAGGGGCAGGTGGCTGAGAGGGAAAGATGCGAGCTCAGCCAACCTTGCTCAGGTGCTCCTTTCAGACTCGACTCCAGATGTCTTTCTGCCCACTTGAGAGGAGTGAGGGAAGAGTAGGGAGAGAGCCCTGGAGTGTCATCCCAGCCCAAGTCCCTCCATGTGGCCCTGTCACATGATGGAAGCACACACAGCCAAGTGAACAGGACCTTCCAGTAAAGACAGTGAGACTGTGAGGTTCTGTGAGTAGGTTAGGAAGCTAGATAAAGGGAAAGCATGTGCAGAGAGTAGGTGGGGACACAGATGTGACAAACATGCTTCTGGTGCCCTTCATCTTTTAAGAGCCCTCTGCATACATTTATTAATTCGTCTCTGTCTATCATGTCTGTCTGCCTGTCCGTCCGTCCGTCCATCCATCCATCCATCCATCCATCCATCCATCCATCCTTTAATGGATATGAAGAATTAGTAAATAATCAGAAGTACTAATTAGAAATAGCTTGTGACTCTCATGTCTGAATTTTAGACTCAGTAAAATCTTAAATGCCACCTTCAAATAGAATTTAAAAAACAGAATGAAATATATGAGAAAGCTAAGAATCTTTAACAAAGGTGTACTTTTGCAATGAAGGGACATTTGAGAAATAGCTTTTAAATCTCATTTTAAAAATCAGTTGATATATTAGGTGGTTACCTGGTTGAATAATTCACATTAGTAGTGAATTTTGAGTAATTTTTCTTATCCTTGTAAGAAATATTTAGTGAGCAGCTACCATGTGCTAGGCACTGTGATAGATTGTAGAGATACTGGGATTGAGGATACTGTCTTTTGTCAGGGAGATTACAGTTTAATAGAAGAGACATGTAGTACTAAATATTAAATAAAATATCAAGGGTACTAGGCTGAAATACAGTAGATCAAAAGATGCAGTAGCCAGTTCTACCCTTATGGCCATGGGCAGCGCTAAGGCAGATCACCTAGAAGGAGCCTGTGATTCATGATTAAATTTGAGGGAAAAAAATTACCTTCTCTGTACAATGAATCCTTGTCAATAATTGTTTCTAGAACTTTAAAAATGAGTTTCTTCTCTTTCTAGAAATTAGGAAGCAACTAATAGAAGCCTGACAAAAAATTGGTGTTAAAACTATAATTTAAAATATTTTGTTAGTTGTAGAAATATGAAATACCTACCTGATGTTGGGTGCTCCGTGTTTAAAATATTAGAGATGTGTATCTTATTCTTAAATGCCTTAAAATATATGCTTTTATATATTATATCTATGACTGTGTAATAGTCACATATATATGGAAACAACCTACCAATTTTAAAATGTCAATCTTCTTGTAAAAGAAGAGGACCTGGAGGATTGTGGGGACCTCTATGAAAGGGAGGTTGAGATAGCCATTGGGAAACCGATTGGAAGAGAAATTGTTTGAGCAATAGATTACAAATGCACTAACAAAAGAAGGCAGGTGGGTGCAAGTCCTTACTTAGTCTGTGTAACAGGGGCAGTTCCGCAGAGGGCCTGGGTCCCCTGGGGGAAGGTGGGAGATCAAGTCAGGAGAAATTTGCTATATCTCTTCTCAACCCCACTCACCCTCCTTGCTTAAAAGTTGGGCTTCTATATAAGAATTTGAAGAAATGTGTTCTGCAAATTTAATGGAAAATTTAAAAACAATTAATATAAAGCATGATACAAAGTGTTGATATACTGCTAATAGTGATATGGAATATTTTGAATGGAAAGGTAAAACCATATTTATGCTGATAATTAAAATAAAAGCTAAAATTGAAGAGCATTTAGGGTTATTTTGACAGTTTTTTAAAAATTAGACGATGCATATATTAAACCAGAGGAATATGAAGATGTACACGGATACTTGTGTGGCTCTGGTGAAGAGGCGATCTGGGCATTTCTGAGGACTTTGGGTTTATGGCACTGGTTCTTTCATGTGCTTAGCTTTCGGCCTTGGACTGTCTCCTGCTTGATCTTGATTATTTATACTGTTTTTATAGTTGCAGCTATGATCAAAATCTTTTGTTGTTGTGTTGTTCCCAAGTGAACATGAGAAAGAGGAAAGGAAGCCAAATGATGTTTCTAAGATTATTACACTGTTGTGGGAAGGAAGGAGATACCTGGCTTTTTGAGGTTATGCATTTTTTTTGATGAGACCTGTTTAACATGGAATTACCTGAGTTATAAGAGATGGAAATGGGACTGGGCTGGAGCACAAAGGAGCATTGGATTACAGACCCACCTCCCCACCCCCACCAGGAGGGATTCTGAGCGGTTCTTCTGGCAGGGCCACAGGTGGTGCTTCCGGCTTAGGCTATCTTGGTATCCTGGGATGCTATTTCAGAAACAGCTTTCTCAGGGGAGGGCAGGTATACATAGCTTTTAGGTGCCCAAATTTAATTTCATCTTGCACAGAATGACCAATTTGAATAAGTGATATTTCAGGTTCTCTTGTGACTGGTGTACCTTCCTTTATTTAGTTTGTTTTTAGTTGTGTTTTGCTTTTGATCTGCTTAATTCTGCTTGTTTTTCCTCTGGAGCATTCCTTTCAGCCTGGATCTAGAGTATGGCAAAATAAATGCTCAGGTTTTTAGCACTGGTGCCTAGTAAGATTTTACTAATAAAAACAGTCTTTATTCTCGGTGTATCTTAGTCCATGGTATACTGAAAAGGAATCCAAAAAACTGAAACTGTTGCTTAGGCACTTGATTGAAAGATGAGATGGAATTAAGGAACTCAAGTCATAGACATGAGTAATTTATTCAAATTACTTCAGAAAAAAAGTGTTTGCTTTGTGTGAATACTGTATAATGATCTGTAAACAAAAGCCATCAAGGTCTGATGCCTGAAGCGGCTTTAGGGATGGGCTGGCTCTTTTTGGGCTAAAAGGTCTCTGATGATGACTCTGCTTTGCTCTGTGTATCAGGTACTGTGTTCCTCTGCAACAGCTGTTTTTTCTCAGCTTACTGGTAGTGTCTGCTTTCTTATTTTTTCACCTTGCCTTTGGTCACCATTGCCCATTATGCTCTTTACCTCCTGATGTTTCATCTAACTCCCATTACAAATTGATTCTCTCAATTTATCCTAGTCCAGATTCCTAAGAGAAGACTTCTTGAATAAACTATGTTAATGCATTACGAAACTTTACAGCTGTAAAAAAGGGAGTGGTAGATTCACTGATATATTTGAGCCAGCCTGAGCTCCGTGTTCAGTGACATCACCTTGGTAGCTTGCTATTGGCCACCACAGTGGAAGTATCACAGCATGGAAATTGGCAGATGCCACAAACCAGAGAAGTCTGTCATAGCCTTCCTTCTTCTCTTCAAGAACCAGTTGCTAAACCTTTATTGGCACGCTACTGAGATTTGTAGGTGTTGATAAGCACAGTCTCCAAGGTCTGCTGTTAAGCAAAGGAGAGTAAGATGCTGAAGTACTTATAGAATGAGTCTCGTTTTTGAATAGGAAAGGGGGTTTAGATATATGTGTGTGTGCATACATACATGCAGATTCTTGTATGGAGTGGAGAGTATTTTTGGTAGGGAACAGTGGCAGCTTCTAGGAAAGAGGCTTAGGTTTGGAGTGGGGCGTGTGTATGTGTGCAGATCAGAGTTTAGTTTTAGATACTTTGTTGATTATGAACATTAAAAACCAATGACATTTTTACGTAATCATAATAATGTCAGTGTCATTTATTTCGGTCTCAAATATCATGATGAGGTATGTAGGAAGGAAGTATAATCCCAACATTGAAAATGTCAAGGTCAAATGAAGTCACTTTTCCCATATGCTGCCAAATTCACAGCCATGCCTCTTTGTCTGTTACTTCATATTTGATTGAATTCTATCACTCTCTGCTTTGCTCGTCCTGAGATTTCTAATAGTCCTCTAACCCTCTTTTTGGTGTCTTTTATATGTAAGCTTTTACTGTGTTGCTAATAATATCCATGGTCTTATTTGTTGCTTGGACTGTTGTATTGAAGATACAAATTGAAGATGCGTTGTATTTCCTATTCTTATGTAAGCTGGTTGCTCTTTAAGCAGCTACAGAGTTGGCATCTTGAAATGTCTAATTTTAGCTTCCTGAGATTTCATGGATCCTGTGTCTGGCCCTCTTTTTGATTCTGTTGAAGAAAAAATTATTCTGACATTTGTTAAAACAGTAAAAAAGACTTTATCCAGAACTATTGCAATAGATACTAAGACTATCATGACAGGGAAGAGAGATCAGGCTCAGTGCTAAATACAATAAGGACACAGGATGGATTCCTAGCCACCAAGTGGAATAAAGAACTTGGTGGATGCACAGTTACTGAGAGGAGATATCAAGGGTAGGGGGATTCTTGCTAAACTGACTTAACAGGATTCTTGGTACAGGCAGGCCAGGGTGATCAGATATCACAGGTGCTGCTTGGGGAACTCTTGCTCAACTGACTTAGCAGGATTCTTGCTACAACTGGATTAGGCAGGTGGAAGACTGGATGCGAGGCCAAGGTCAAGGCCTAGCTGAAGAGTCTCTGTGGAGCTGACTAACTTTGGACACTAGAGCATCTTTGTCGATTCTTTTAGTTGCTCTTTTGTTTTTCGGTGATATATGCTCAATTTCTTTCTTAAAGAAAACATCGCAAGGCAATAAACTTTGAACCCTTGTATTAGTTTCTGATTGCTGCTGTAACAAATTTTCACAAACTTGCTGGCTTGAAACAACATAAATTTTTCTTACAGTTCTGGAGGCCAGGAGTCTGAAATCACTTTCACTGGGGTAAAGTCAGGGCGTCAGCAGGGCTTGGAGCCAGTAGAGGAGAATTCATTTCCTTGCCTTTTCTAACTTCTGGAGGGGCCTCCTGCTTTCCTTGGCTCAGAACTCTTTCCTTTCTCACATCATTGCAGCCTCTTTTGTTCATCATCCCATCTCCTATTTCTTTCTTTGACCTAATTGTCTCCCTTTTATAAGTACCTTGTGATTACATCAGGCCTACCTGCATGGTCCAGGACAATCTCTCCATCTGAAGATCCTTACTCAATTACATCTGCAGATCCCTTTTGCCATGTAAGGTACATTTATAGGTTTCAGAGATTCGGATGTGGATATTTGGGGGAGGGTCATTCTTCAGGTCACCAACCTTTTAAAATCTAAAAATGTTTTTATTTTTTTCCTTATGCTTAATTGGTAGTTTGGGTTGGTGTAGAATTCTAAGTGAATGATTTTTTTTTTCTCAGAACTTCGAAAATAGTGCTTCATTATCTTCTAGCTGATAAGAAGCTTGATGCCAGTCTGATTTTCACTCCTTGGTTTATGACTTGACATTTTCTCCTTTCTAAGTTTCTGAGACCTTTTGCTTCTATTGACTGTTACAACTGGCTTACGCTGGGCATGAACTTAATTTCTTAGTGTCCAGTTAAGTATAATTAATGTTCGTAAGAATGCCTCTAACATGGCTGATACTTTTGCAAAGTGGTTTCCAAATTGTAGGTCCCGACCCACTTCAAAGAAAGGAGAAAACGAGGAGGAAAGGGGAAAGAATAAATAGAATGAAATAGAAATTTTCACAGTGCCATCCTACAGTAGCTATACATATTGTTACAAAAAACATTTGTTTCACTTGTATACATGTGGTGTGTTAAAAATTTCCAAAACCTTCCAGAATTTAGCATGTGTTTGTTCAGTGTCTAAAACAGGAGCAGTTTCCACAATAAAAATTATCATTAAGATTCTGTTAAGATATAAACTATATTTGAGGAGAAGACATTCCTATTTAGCTTTAGCTTAATGTTTTAAGTAAAAACTTTCTTTGTCGCCCGATGACAACTTTTATTAAAAGTAATAAGAATGTGGCTAATTTTGAAGTACAAGATTAAGGCGTATTCTGAAGCCACTTGTTTAAAGCCCTGTTTGTTATGAGATGGAATGCTGGGTGTAGGCTGGTGTGTTTCATACTTGGGATGTAGCATGAAAGACATGTTTTTACCCTCAACAAATATCATCTTTGTTTGAATATCTGTAGTCTGGGTAACCACAGCACGGTCTTTTTTTCCCCCTTAGAATGCATCTCAAACTTCTTTCTTGTGCTTGTTTCACACAGTTTAAAGTAGAGCTACCCTCCGCTTTTCTGTTTCAGTTTGTTGCAGAATGTGTGAGTTAGCACCTGACACCCTTGGTGTGCTTGAGAACTCTAAAATAATAACGAAATCTTGGAGTAGATAAATTTTCTGTATGAGGACTGAAACTGTTGTCAATTCCCAAGGCCAGACTGGCTGTCTAACAAAGGGTAACGTACTTTTTAAATTGAAATTGTTGATTTATATATATTTAACATTCATCTTTCAAAATGTACTCTAGGAAAAATGGTCTATCAACTTTGTTTTATTGGATTGAATTTGAAATTTAATAACTAAATGAATCACTCACTAGAATTTGGGGGTAACTTAGTGGATAAGTTACAGTGCCCGCTTTTTAAAAATGTAATTCAGAAGGATACTTGATTTTTAAAAGTTCTTGGGTTAAAATGGAATCAGGGGTCTTCTTAAATGTTATAGTTGTTAATTTTTAAAAAGCTTCTTAAAATGCCATAGTCTTCCATAAATTTTTATCCAGAGACATCGTCTTGTGTACTAGAGTGTTTATTTAATCCAAATGTCTTCTTATCCTTACTGCTTAAAATATGCCTCTTTTACTTTGAAACCATGTGATAGTGGCTATAAAGTCAATAAAAATAATTTGATTTAATTTGGCTCGAATAACATAGTAAGTTTTTAAAATTTGATAATGACATATGATATAAGTACTAAGTAACCCAGCTGTCCTTGTTTGATAGGTGTCTGGGACTCTGTGCACACTTAAAATGGACAGAAGACAGCTGTTGATAGCCCTGTGGTCAATGTTTTAGGGCAAATTCTTTGTTCTTACAACGGAATTTCTAAGTAAGCAATCAGAATGAAACCAAAGGGAGTATTTGAGCGTAATTCTTAGCAAAGTTCTCAACTGGAGATCAGGCATTCTGAAATGTAATTTAATTATTCTAAATTCTACTTAAAGATACTGCTTCTTACTCTGAAGGTCTCACAACATGGGTTATTGAATAATGTCTCTAAACTCAGTGTTGAAAAAGATTGACATTTACATTTGGTCTCTTCAAAGAAGCAGGTTTAGCTATATTTTATAAAATTGGTTTGACTTTAAATTTACTCTCTTTTAAGAATATATTCATTAATATTACAGAATTTTCTCCCTACAAGAGAGTACAAGGATAAAGAATTTCTAAAGTAACTTAAAGATACAGAACATTTGTTTCAGAGTCAACTGTTCCAATCATATTAAAGTACATCATCTGTCTTCCATAAAGTTAGGATACAATATCATCCACTTCCAGTACGACCTCTGTTAGTTAGGATTTCTTTTCTGGATATCTCTAGACTACAGATGATTCATGTAAAGCTTTATATCTTGCAATTTGTCACAATAATGTTTTCTTGGGTTACTTTGCATCTTCACTTTGCAGCTCCATACCATTTCAATTTCTTGCCTTTGTACTCTTTAACATTTTGTTGTTAAGTTGGAAATATAGTTGAGACTCCTACAATTGGTAGCAGAGATAAAGGACTGATATAAAATATGTTCAAAGAAAATACTCATCCATTGAATTTGGACTAATCACCATAGAAATTCATGCTTAGCTATTTTGATCATGGAAATAGAACTTAATAAATAGTCAAGTTTCCTAGCTTGATATTAATTTATATTGACTTGCTTTCCCTACTCTTTTGTAGAAATGTGAATATGATGTTTTAAAGCTGGGCAACAGAAGAGGGAAAATGGAATTGACAAAAGTTTGTATATCTAAAATAGGAAAATGAATATGTATATTATTATCCCAGCCTTTCGATGGCATTAGTTCCCTGGAAAATCTGAACAACTAGTCTGTATTTCTGTTATTTTCTTGAACCATTCTATCATGTATTCACATTCCCCCCAAAAGATAGCATATTGACACTTTATAGTCTGACTGAGAAAAGCAGTGACATAAACATTTTTTACCAAAGAAACTTTTTAAAATTTACAAATCTCTATTTTGCTCTTTTTGCTATCATAAAAAACCTGTGCTTTGTTTGATGATCTCACTGACATGAATTCCTAGAGGTAGAGTTATGGGGCAAAAGATATGTCTGTTTTTAAGAATTTTGATACATATTATCAAATTGGTTTCTAGACAGATTTTATGCATTTATAAACACTGTACATTTTATGGTACCTCAGTGTCAGGTACTGCACATTTCCTCGCACCGTTGTCAGTACTGAGTAATATAACTGCATTTTTTGGTCAGTCTGAGATAGGTGCAAAGGGATATTTTAAAACCTGTGTATCTCTAGTTTCTAATGGGTTTGACCCCCCACCCCCCACCCTGCCTCATGTCTTGGCTTTTAAATTTAGATTTTATTTTTATCAAAGCTATATTTGGTTTAAAGATTCAGCAGTCTGTAAAACTCATTTTGAAAAATAGCCGACTTCCATAGTTCTCCTCTCTGCCCACCCCACAGAAGTAAGAGCCCCCTACTCACCCAGCTGATTCTTTTTTATTTACTTCCATGGTGTGAGCTAACGGGCCTCTATTGCCACTTGCTGCTTCTGCAGCATTAGGCATTATCAGTTGGTTTCCATCTTTGAGGGGTGAGGATTTGGTTTTCTTCTATGCACCCAACCTCTGCTACACACATCCCTTCGACTCTAAAGAAGTTGATGCCTTTACTCAACTCCCTGTTTTTAACCCCACCCTTCTCTGTCCTTAGGAATCACCATTTGCTGAGCCTTTGAGGGAGGGGATTTAAAGGACCCCTCTGTTGTTATTTTTGTGAGGCTATAGGAAGAATGGATATCAAAATGTGCGTCCTGTCTGCCATCTTTAATTGGAAGTCTTTTTCTGGCCTTTAGTAATCACTTTTATGAAGTAATAGTTAAAATTACAGGCTATGGAGTCAAGACTGTCTGGGTTTGAATCTAGCTTTGCTGTTAACTGGCATTATGATCTCAGATAAGTTGGTTCAAATCTCTAAACCCCATTTTTTTTCATCTGTGTCATAGGGTTAATGCTATACCTATCTCAGTGTTGTTGTGAGAATTAAATGTGATAAGGCACATAGAGTGTTCTTCACAGTAGAATCTGCTGCCTGGCAGTGTCTTACTATCTTCCAGGCACTTAATAAGTACAAAAATATAGATGTCGCTGCTGTTGTTACTCCTCTGAATTTCTTGCTCATGTCCTTGTCCCAGTTTTTAGTGGAATGCTTGCCTTTTGCTTCATGATCAGACATGCCATTTACACAGTCTGTCATTGGTCTTCTGTTTTTATTCATGTTTCTTGGGATATGTAATCATATTCATTCTGTTTCATGTTATAATCTCTACTTTTGTTGTCGGATTTTGTTGTGTTTTTGAAAGGTGCCTGGTGGTAATAAGAAAGAAGGGTGTGTGTGAGGGAGAGTGTGTGTATGGGGTAAAACTGGACATTATTATAGTATTTGGGGCAGTTGATAAGGGGGACCTGAGAGACTAAATGAAAAAATGATTATTTTTCATCAGGTAAGAGAAATAATTTTTTTTTAACTCCTGAAGTATATCACATTAGTTTATTTTGTGGACACATTACTTTCATTTTTAAAAGCCTTCTTGAATGTTCTTCTTATCATCTACTCAGATGAATTTCATCTGAAAACTTAGAGCTTTCAATTCAGTTTTTCCTTTAATACTCATTTCTATGAAATTTGATCCAAAATTGATTCTTGAGGGATAAGATTGATCATAACCCCTAAGTTCATGGTATGTAAACAAAATTTGCTTTCATTTGGATATTGTAAATAAAATAAAATGGCAGATATATTGATATTTCAAGGTTGTATTTACAGATACTTAACTCATTCTTTTAGGTTTCATTTTGCTGGTTTGTCATTTTAGGCTGTATGGATTTATTGTTTTATTTGTATTTGTTTCATCTTAGTTTTATAATTAATTAACTTTATGATTCTTTAAATAACAGTTCGTCTAAATTTGATCTCTCTACAGATTCAGACCAGGATGTAGCACTCAAACTTGCCCAGGAGCGAGCTGAAATAGTTGCTAAATATGACAGAGTAAGTATTCATATTTACTCTTTGACTAAGTTTTACTAGGAAAAAAACATATAAATAGAAATGGATTTGCTTTTTGGAGAGCTGAAATTACAGAAGAAGTTTATTTACTTCATGTGACCATTGAAGTCATCTTTTTTCTCTGACTTCATCTCTAAATTTTCTCTCCCTCCTTCCCTCGGCTCTAGCCGCTCCGATCTCTTGCTGCTCTTCCAACACACCAGGCTTGCTCCTGTCTCAGGGCCTTTGCAATGGCTTTTTCATCTTCCTAGAACTTGTATATCCTGAGTATTCTCATGCCTCATTGCTTTACCTCTTTCAGATCTTTACTCAGATAATACCTTCTTAGTGAAATCTCTGACCACACAGTTTGATACTTCCCCTGTCCCCCCTGCACTTCATATCCCCTTTCTCTTCCTTATTTTTCACCATATCACTTATCATGTCTACGTACCATATGTATATTATACTATTACTTTGTTGTCTGCTCACACTACTAGAATATAAACTCTCAGAGGGTAAGAATTTCTTTTATTTATTTACTCTTGTATCTTAAGTAACTAGAAGGTTCCTGACTCATACTAGGTATTCCATAAATATTTTAATATGTTAGTATGTAGAATTAAATACCCATTTTATTCATAGTTCATACGTGATATTGAAAATTTAACCTGGATCTGAAAATTTGAATTTATACATTTATATATAACCTTCACTAGCATTTTATCCTTATATTAGTTATGTAATCTGGTTTTCGATGCCCTAGGAATTCATAATTGTCGATGGTTGACTTGTCTCATTGCCTTACCTCTTGAAGTCTATGATGAGCCTCAGCACTTATTTATAAATGTCATATTTTATATCACTTGCATGTAATTTCATAAGTGTTATTTTTGATTATTTGTGAGAATAACAGGAGCATAAAATTACAGAAGGCCATTTGGACTGTGCCCTGCTTCCAGGGAGCATACAGGCAGTGTGCAACTCACCTATTATGTTCCCAGGTTCATTATTAAGTTGGTAGTCTGGAACATGAGACAGTTTCCCATTATTGTGATTAGGTTTTAGTGTAGTCCATAAAAACTTAATTAATTTGACCACTTAACTGGTTTAAAACCAATAGAACTATCATTCATTCATGCTTGCGTGCATTTCTTTTTCATGCAGCTAACACTTAGTTACTAGGCTATGTGTCGTGCCAGGCCCTGGGGATGATTGATGCACACTACAGACATGAATTAGAGCAGTCCATGCCCACAAGAAGCTCACAGCCCACTCGGAGGACAACATAGCAGACTGTTACAAAACAGACTTAGATGGAGGGGTCCACACAGGACAATTGAGTATTGAGTCTGAAATTTGAGTGGTTGGTATAGACAGTGACAGTTGAGGTTCCTGCACCAACAGTGCTGGTTAGCCTCAAGGATAGAGTGGGAGAGCAGTGACTGAGTACAGAACTCTGGGCACTTATACAGTTAAAGGCACCCATGAAAAAGCCATCAGAAGAAGACGTAGGGACAAGGAGTAGGGTGGCATCATGGAGACTCAGGAATAGGGAGTGAAGCACACTGACAGGTGCACCGAAAAAATCCGTTAGTCAAGGGCTGAAGTGGGCCCCCTGGTTTTAGCAACAGGAGATCATTTCTGACCTTGGCAGGCCAGTGTCAGAGCTGATGTAGCTGTAAAGTAAAAATGTGGAGAGATAAAGTTGATAGCCCATTCTTCTGAGAAGTTTGGATGAAAAGACAAATACTTTTTTTCTGAAACATGTTCACTCTAAAACTTTAAAGTTCAACAATTCATTGCTGAGTAGTTTTCTTTTTCTCCATTGCTCCCTTCTTTCCAGGTTCTGACAGGAACCTAAATCTGATCAAGGCTTAGCTGCATGTCAGCTGTTGTTGACATACAGTATCTTCTAAAGTATGTAGCTAGGAAATAGTGATTATATGCAAAAATAGTTTTTTTAAGTTAATTAACGTGAACAAAACCTCATTTCCAGCTCTTTCTGAAGATGCAAAATATCCTCAGAAAACATCATTGTGACAGACTATAAGATATAAAGCTTTACATGAATCATCTGTAGTGTAGAGATTTCCAGAAAAGAAAACCTAACAGAGGTTGTACTGGAACTGGATGAAATTGTATCCTAACTTTATAGAAAACAGATGATGTACTTTAATATGATTGGAATAGTTGACTCTAAAACAAATAAATGTTCTATAAATGTTTTTATGTTAGTACATAAAAATTAATTTTGGGGGGTCTTTTTATTTTAAAAAATTATTTAGTTTTATAGATTCCCAATAACACTCTTCTTGTCTCCTATTATAGGGACGAGAAGGTGCGGAGATTGAGCCTTGGGAAGATGCTGATTATCTTGTTTACAAAGTCACGGACAGATTTGGCTTTTTACAGTAAGTTTCATAGATTGAAAGCTAACTTTTTTATTATAACATTTCTATGGACACCTATTATATTGATTTTCTTTATTTTTAATAACATTGCTGTGAATAAAATTCCAGGACTAGCCCTGCAACACACTTTTTGTTATTAAATTCCTGGCATTTTTAAACTCTATGATTGAAATGAAACTATTTTGTAAGAATACAATTTTTATTATTTGTCGTATTTTAGTAAGAATATTAAGTGCAATAAATGATTTACATTAATAATTTAGCAGAATTAAATGGAAATGAATAACAATTTGTATTTCCAAAATAATTATAAAACATTTCATTTTATACAAATGCATTTAAAAAATAATTAGCAATTACAACTTTAGTGTTATGCAGCCTGAAAATGAGCAATGAAAAGAAATCCCATTGATCTTCCTTATAGTTGTAAATGTATTCGTGTTATTGCTTCTCAAAATTAATTCCATTTATCCTGAGTCTGTTACATGATGAGCTGAAGGAGGTCTAGACCACTACAAAATGGTTGAAAGGATTTTGACTCTTAAAAACATTTTGCAAATGATCCTCATCTGCCTGTTCTGGTTCTGGCATTGTTCGGTCAGACTCCCGTGGGCTGGAGACTTCTCTTCAACTCTAAAGTTTGGTTCCATACAATTCTACGATTAACTTACTTTCCATTCAAATATATTATTTTTCAGCCTTATTTATTATAAATAGGAAAAGGCTAGAGATTTTTATTTTACGACATATAATTAAATTTGAAGGAAAAAATACAATTTCTTGTATAGTTTATAGCAGTAACTTATAGCTTTCAGACCTTGCTTTCTCTTTCTGTTCAGTTTTCTTCCATTTAGTAAGTATTTTGTTGTATTATATTTTTATCAGATAAAACAAGCAAATAGACAAATAGTTTGAGAGTTAGAGATTATGTACTCTTCTTATGGCTTTGCAGGGCTCCGTTAACCATTTTATGCCTCATCTATAAACAGAAATCATTAACTGCATACTTTACAGTGTAGTAGAAGACTTGAAGAAATAAAATGATAGACTCTGGACAAATGTGAGGTATTATTATACTTAATGGCATTAGAATACTCAAAATGTACTCCTGAGTAGTTATAATTAGAAAATTTTGGACTTCAACAGACCAAAAGAGCAGTATTTAACTATGATGAAAACACTCTTCTTAAATTAACCCCCCACTTCCACTTTTTTTTTTTTTTTAAGTAAATCATGCTTGGCCACAAATGTGGCAGGAAATGATTACACATTTGTGTGGGTTAATGTGCACATCTGAGGTATATGAGTGAAGTTTTGAAGGACAATTAGCATTTAGCAATTAACATTTGAACATTTAGCACTGTTAGGATCAGTGCGTCCCAAACTTGCCTACACATTAAAGTCCACTTGGAATTTTTTTTTTTAAATAGATTTCTGGGGTCTATCTCAGATTTCAGTTCAGAAGGTGGGATATTACTCAGCTCATTTTGACTTCCCTAAGTGTTTCTGATAGGAATGAGCCATTATAAGAGATGTTTTAATTATATAATAATCTAATATAATACAAAATATATATGAAAAATCTGTTTATTCCAAAAAGATCTAACAATTACCTAAATTCTCTTTTCCTGTTGCCTGAAACAATCTGAGCCAGGTCCTGGCCCAAGAACCTAGCCTGTATTTGGCAGTCTAAAAATTACACTCAGTTATTTCACATTTGTTTTTCACCCTCTCTGCGAAGGTCCATTTGGCGCTAGTGGGTGGGGGGAATCAATCAATAGTTTATCTTAATAATGTTAGGTAATATTTATTAAGACTTACCGTTTCCCAGACACTGTTCCAAGGTTTTTACATGGATAATTTACTTATTCCTCTCAAAAACTCTTTGGTATAGGTACTCTTTTTACCTTTTCCTTTTTTTAGATGAAACTGAAATGCAAAGAGGTCACGCACCTTGCCCAGTTGTGCTGATAAGCAAGTGTCAGATCTGGCACGTGGACCTTAGCAGTCTTACAGCATAGCCTGTGTTGTGAACTTCTGCATTACACTGCCTGTTACTGCTCTCTTATATTTTTAATGAGAAAAACCCAGAAGAAGGCTTCAAAATGCCGAGGATAAAATTAAGGGGAGAAAGGAGTGCCTAAAGAGAAAAGGTCCAGTTTGAAATGATCACATCTACTGACATATACTCATATAGCTGAGCTCTCTCCACTTCTTTGAAAACGAAGCTGATTGGTACCAGTTCTCATACTATCACACTGATTTTTTTATTTACTCCATGTTGCAGTTCTAAGGCAGGCAGCACAAATGACAACAAGGAAGCATTGGCATGGATTTTAGTGTAATGTTAGGCTTTATTAAATTTCACCAAAGTCATTGATTTTTGTTTCAATGCCTATTTCAGTAAAACTCTTTTTTCCAGAGGTGGCTGCTGATGGCTTTTATTACTTGTCACTGTAGACTGGAGTTTTGTGTGCAGTTGAAGAAAGACGCGTGGCCCAGACATTTAGATATTGCTCCCTGTCACACACCTTGATGAAAGAGTATTTCTTTCTGCTATCTTAGCTCTTTGCAGTTTGGTTCTCCAATTTCCATTGCTTCTCCAATAAAATTGGGTTTTCAGTGTCAATATCAATACAATAGAATGGCAAAAACTAACTTTGTAGCCTTCTCTGAGGGCTGCTGACTTCATACCTAATTACAGGTTAAGTAAGTTAAATTACTTGTTATGATATGTGAAGAAGGATGACAGTAATTAGCAAATGCAGTACAGGACTAACTTCGTTTTATAACAGATTTCACAATAAATACGAAAACGGTTGCCAAACCAGCTTGGCTCGGTGCTGGAACAAGAATGTCTTTGTTTAGTACTCGGAACCAGGGAGTTCGTCCCAGTTGGTTTGCCTGTGATGGAGTGACAGCTGGAGAATGGAGAAATTGAGCTTATTTAAGAAGTTAGAGAATTTTAAACATTTTCATCAAAAATAGTCACTGCTAGTTTGCTCAACAAAGAATGCTTGGTATTTGGATAATGATAGATAATGCTTTTAAGTCACAAGTTATTAATAGAAGAATTAGAAGTTGTACCAAAAATATAGATAAATTTAATAACAAGCTTCAGCTTTTCAATTACTTATCAAAATGTGTGTATTTATAAGATTTAGCTGATTGTAGTTTGCTACGGCTAAATAAATATTTGAAAACTAGAATAAAGGTGTTTTTGTTTTTAAAGAATATCTGTTTTGACGGCAAGGGCTTGAGAACTCTTTCTACCCATCTAATAATTTGACTCAAGTAAGTCTAGTTTAGACAAATTTAATAGCAAAAGAAAAACAATTTGATTAAAAATTGGGCTGAGGATCTGAATAGATGTTTTCCCAAAGAATGACATCCATGTAGCCAACAGGAAAAGGTGCTAACCATCACTAGTCATCAGGGAAATGCAAATCAAGGCTACAGTGAACTATCACCTCACACCAGTTAGAATGCCTCTTATCAAAAGGCGAGAAATAAAAAGTGTTGTGAGGATGTGGAGAAAAGGGAACCCTTGTGCACTGCTGTGGAAGTGTAAACTGGTGTAGCCACTATGGAAAACAGTATAGAGGTTCTGCAGAAAATTAAAAATAGAACTACTGTATGACCCAGCAATTCCACTTGTGGGTATTTCTTGAAAGGAAATTAAATCATCTCTAGCCTTATGTCCATTGCAGCATTATTCACAATAGCCAGGACATGGAAACAACCTAAGTGTCGACTGACAGATGAATGGAAAAGAAAGTGTCATATATGTTTAAACATACATACTCAATGGAATATTACTCAGCCATAATAAAAAAAAAGGAAATCTTGCCATTGTGACAACATGGACGGACCTTTATGGAATTATGCTGAGTGACAAATCAGACAGAGAAAGACAAATCCTGTATGATATCACTTATATGTGGCATCTGTAAAAAAATTAACAAACTCATAGATACAGAAAACAGATTGGTGGGTGCCAGAGGTGGGAGGTGAGGGGTAAGGGAAATGGGTGAAGGTGGCCAAAAGGTACAAACTTCCAGTTATAAGGTAATAAGTCCTGGGATGTATGTACAGCATGGTGACTGGAGTCCACAGTACTGTTTTGTATGTTTGAAAGTCATGAGGGAGTAGATCTTAAAAGTTCTCATCATGAATAAAAAAATAAAAAAACCCAAGTATATTTGGTGATGGATGCTAACTACACTTAATGTAACCATTTTACAATATTCACATATATCAAATCTTTATGTTGTATGCCTAAAACTCAAATATTGTTATATGTCAGTTATGTCTCAGTTTTGAAATAAATAAATGCACATTAAAACAGACAGAAGGAGCTCAGTACCTATTTGGAGCTCATGATGGTGGCTACATAGGCAACCAGACCCTGGTAGGGTTGCAACAGGGCAGGAGGAAATGATGTATAGTATTGGGGCAGAGGAAGACCAAAACCAAGTTTGTGTACTCCTAAATTTTGCCTAAGGCTGACCGTGGTTGCATGCATATTCTGGCATTTCTCTCTCCCATGGTTTCCATAGCATGGTTTGAGGTTAAGGTGGAGGAGTGTGCTGTGTGCACTTCTGTCTCATCTTGAATTTCACAGGTCATTCTGCAGGAGCTGCCCAACACAGGCTGTGTGGCCTGAGCAGATGATCAGCATCATTCCACAGACAAGTGCAAAACTTGGTTCTGATTCAGGGTCAAGGCTAGGCACAATTAGAGTAGGTCTGTCAGTCTTGTTTAGTAAATAGGAGACCAAAGAAATGCAACCAGCCACTTCAAAGAAATTGTCCTGTGGTCAGCAGCCATAGATGGCACTTCATTTACAGTTAGGAATGTTCAAATAAACACGTGTCAGGATCAGCTCAAATCAGTGTACAAAAGTTTGCTCTTGCCTCAGGCAGCCCGCCCACCCAGAAATGCCATTCTTGCTTGTACACAAAGGGTGCCAAATGTTCTTATTCCTTTCAGCAGTCATGCTGACCTAATCACCGGGGAAGTACACTCCAGCAGTGTCTATAAGCCCTCTTCTGCCCGCCAATGAAGAACAGATAGGTGCACTTTTAAACCAGAAGTTATATCCTGTACCAGTCAGACATCATTGGCCCTAGTAATCAGGATTGCAAGTTAGGGAAATTTAGACTACTAGCATAATGAAAGTTACAACAACAACAACAACAACAACGACAACAACAACAACAACAACAACACAGTGTTACATGAATAAAAGTGAGTGGACACTATATTTAAAAAAAAGGCTTTTTAAAATTTAATCCTCAAAATTTCTTGTCTTTTTAAGAATTGGGTTTTCATCCTTTTCTTCATATATTCCTGCACAATCTGAAGATCTCATTGATCTCAATTTGAACCCACTGGGTTAGATCATGCGAAACGAATCTGCATTAGACTAAGTGCCTGTGACTAAGTGAAAGTGCTGTGAAATGAGGGGTTTGGACTATCTAAGATCACTTTCATCTCTTAAGCTTTTGTCAGTTCCATTGCTGCAGCTTCCTTGCTTACGTAAGGACTCTTCAGAGTAGCAAACGAAAATACCGGACTCTTGAATACAAATGTCTTGTACTCTGGAAAGTGGTTTTATTTGGTCTCAAGAATAAGTACATATCATGGCCAAAACATCAGTCAATACTACTGAGATAGCAACTCGAAGCCCATAACTTTATTTATGGCTACCACATCGTTTTTACATTGCTGACGGTTAATACAAGAGTTTCAGTGTATCTTATATTAGGTGATATCACAAAACTACCATGTCAGAAAAGTAAATTTGATCTTTTGTTGTACATCTAAAAAACCATCCCCATTGAAGTTTTGAACGAACCTTTCTGTATTTACAGAATAAACACTAAAGGTTTTATTTTTTTAATTCATATATCTATCAGAGGCAGTTTTATTTCCTTATACCAACTTTTAAAAACAATCATTTATTATAGGCCATGGTTGGAGCTGGAGAGTGGAGGTGATAGTCTAGAGTGGAGGTGATAGTCTAGAGTGGAGGTGATAGTGTAGAGTAGAGGTTGGCAAACGGTGGCCTGCAGGCCAAACCCATGTCAGCACGTGTTTTAGTAAAAATATTATGGAACAATACCTCACTCAGTTCTCATCTTCTCTGTGTCTGCTTTCACAGTGCAACACTGGAGTTGAGTAATTACAAAAAAGACTGTATGGTCCATAAAGCCTAAAATATTTAGTATTTAAAGATTTACCTTTACAGATGAAAGTTGCTGCCTCCTGGTTTGAGCAGTGCTGTCCAGTAGAACTCTGTGCCTCGGTGGGAATGCTCTTTCTGTGCCTGTACTGTTCCCCACAGTGCCTCTGTCTCCCTGACTATTGTGCACTTGAACAGTGGCTGTTAGACCGAGTAACTGACTTTTAAAATTTGTTTAATATTAATCTACATTTAAAATTAAATAGTCCATGTGGCTAGAGATTATTAGACAGTGCTGTCTAGAGATTTAAAGATAGAGGACATGTGGCTAGAGATTGCTAAGTGTTTTGTATTGAACTCGGTGGAATAGAAACCACAACTCTTGTGATGACGAATGAATGGTTACACCTATCGGTTGTAATGTTTTCATAGTTCTCTGTGATTTCAGGTATTTCACATGTTCTATTTTTTTCTCTGCAGTGAGGAAGAACTCCCCTATCATAATGCAGCTGTGGAACGGGTAAGGCCAGCTCTACACTTCCTTACAATTATTGATGAATTGTGTTTGTCAAAAGAATAAAACCCACTGCATTTATGACTTTAAGTGGCATATTAAATGTAAATGGGGAAGTCACTGGTAGAATTTGACCCTAAATATATCACTGTAAGAAAGGAGTGAAATTAATGGTGAAGTAATTTTAGGAGAGATTTGTTGGGGCTTCTGCTAGGTTCTTGAGGAAAGGACAGGTAGCACTTCGGGAGAAGGCCTGCATTTGGGACAGGTGGTTCTCAGCCTAGGCGTGCTCCTGAGGCAGGGTTTCCAGAGAGCTCAGCTCCAGGGACACACTGCAGTCTGTGAGCCAGCCTTCCTGGGGCGGAGCCTGGGCAGGTGATCTGTAAAAGCTTCACAAGTGAACCTCTTGCCCCTGTGGCTAATAAAGTGCCTTTCTAGAGAGGCGGCTCTTTGGAACACAGCTGTTCCATGAGGTTTTAATTAACTTTTTCACACACAAAAGCACCCAAGTTAGTTTGCTGTAGTCAAAGAAAGTGGAGAAGTCATATATGGTAAACTTGTCACCTTTTTTGGTAACTCATTTCCCATCTCTTCATTATAATTGTTTGGGGAGCTGGTTCCACAGCGGGGTGTGCATGGGACCTGGGGATTGAAGGTTTTAAAGTTACTCACAATCTCCCTCTGTCTCTTCTCTGTTTTTTTTTTTTTTTCCTGAAAATGAATTGTAGAATGAGAGGGAGGCTATTGCTTGTGATTATCTCTGTTTATATTTGATGGGGAAGGAGGCTGAGTTTCAGATAATAGAGACAAAATTAGAACTGGAATTTAAAAAATCTTCTAGGAACTTTCTGAAATCAAATCTTCTTAAGATAAAAAACTATAGCATAACTTTGAGATGTAAACAACATTGCCATTTCACATGTATAAAGACCCCTGTAGGTACCGCCTGCTGAATTCTCTTGTAAATGCCTGATTTTCTCTGTGTCATCAACATTGATGTTTTGGCAAAAGGATTTCTTTTAGTAGCTGCATTTACTGGGTAGTGCTGGACTAAGTGCTGCCTAGAGTATTAGGATCAAATAAGACATAGTTTCTGCTGTGCTTAGGGACTGGAGGTAGCTCAAGCAGGGCAATATGGGGGAGGTTATTGGTGGCTTTCGGGAGCACAGAATTAGTGAAATGAGATGGTAGTGCTATGGTGGGGAAGACAGCTTCCCATGGCTAAGGAATGAATGATAAGGAAGTGATAATGACTGTGAGCACTTTCTAAATTCTGCCTCTGATGAATATGTACCAGTCCACTTTGAAATGGGAGCATAAGGATTTGTCTGCGTTCTCTGACCATTCTCTCTCTTGTCTAGTACCCTGATTTCACTAATCCTTGGATCCTGCTGATACCACCATTGTTTTATTATCCCTTAGCACTCTTATGTCGTCATTTTTCTTCCTTCCCAGCTCAAACTGGAACAGCACAATCACTCACATATACCTATACCTCCCCTTGCCTCTCTTGTCTCTTCTGGGCTAATCTACACCCCTAGTGAAAGCCACCTTTCTGTCACTGCATTGCCTGCCCCTGCATGGCTAAGTGCAACTAGGAAAAGACTCACAAAGATGCCCACTGGTTTACTTTTAATTCATGGCCGCACCTCAGGAGCATCAGCACTGCGTGGAAATCCTGCCATCCCTCCAGAGTGAATGTCTGCTCCTGTTTTAACCAATGCCTTTTCTTCTCTCCTCGACCTCCAGCCCCTCCTTCTCTGTCCTCAGCTAGTGTTTTTGTGTCTTCTATTCTTATAAGAATAGAAGCAATCAGAATAGCTTCCACAGGCTTCCATAGCCTCATCTGCCCACCTGTTGTCTGTGTCCAAAGCTCTATTTCCTGTGCATGCAGATGTTTCTTGTTCAGGGTCATCCCTCTCTCCTGAAGTCTTTTTCTTTCTACTTGACTGTTCCCAATCAGAGTAAAATCTATTCTTATTCCCATTTTGAAAAAAAGCAAACCAATCTTCTTTTGACCCCACTTCCACTTCAGCTACTGCCTGGATTCCTTACAGTGTGCTCTGTTGCCCTAAGACATGAAAGGGGTGCCTGTGTACTCTTTTCCATTTCTTTCCTGCAATTCTTCCTTGGTCTCTAATTACCTCCATGCTGTTACACTGGGTAGTCGATTGCCAGTCTACTCCTTGATCTGCCTGCAGCATTCGACCTGGTGGGTTCCTTTCTCGTTCTTACACTTTGTCCATTCTTGGCCTTCAGAACTCAGTCAGTGTTGTCCTCATCTTCTTTCCTCATTGGCTGCTCATCCTCAGTTTGTTCTGCATGTTCCTTGTCATCTCCTTAATCTCTACACTTTGGGGTGTCCCATGGCTCAGGCCTTGAACTTCTCTTTCCTATCTGTATTTCTTCCATGATAGTCTCATCTAGTCTTTTGCCGTTAAACATGTTGCGTGTTGATGACTTGGCTTCCTGAACCCCAGACTTGTGTATTTCTGTATATATATTCAATATCTAGACTTAGATGTCTGACTTAATGTATATATTTCGATGTCTAAGAAATGTTCATACTGAGGTTTCTGTTATTCTCTTCAAATCCATTCTATTACAGACTTTCCCATCTCAGTAAATGGGAATGCCACTCTTCTAAGTTGTTCACTCTAAAGAGGTTCCAATTATACGTGAAATCTTCTGAGTTACTTCTGACCTGCCTTTCATACCCCATGTTTCTTCCGTTAGCAGCCCTATGAGCTCTGCCTTCAAAATGTATTCAGAATCTGATGATGTCTCACCAGCTCTGCTTCTGCCACCTGGTCCGCAGAAACCTCTCTTCCAGAGCCTCCAACTCCCTGCTCTGCCATTGACCCCTCTCCCCCGCTCTCTTATCTGTTCACCAAAAGAACCAGAGTGATCCTGTTAAAATAAGTAAGATCATGTTGTTCCCTAATCGCAACGTTATGGCAGCGCCTCATCTTATCCACAGTAAGAAGGAGAGCCCTTAGAATGACCTGCAAAGCCCTGTGTGACCTGGTTTCTGTTAAGTCTCTCATCTTATCTCCTGCCTTCTCTTGCTCACGCACTGGCCTCCGTGGTGCTTCCTGGGCATGCTGGCCGTACTCCCTCTTCTGGGCCTTTGCCCTGGCTGCTTTCATTCTTGTGTTCTTCCCCCTGATAGTGACAAATCTCAGTTCCTTCATGTATTTACTGACACGCCACCTTCAGAAAAAGACCCTCTCTGGCCATCATATCTAAAATTGGGGACTGAGAGATTATGGTTAATTACTCCTTTCCTTCCTTTATTGTTCTCCGTAGCACTTAACATTATTTCACACTAAGTATTTTACTTATTTTTGTTTGTTTGTTTCCTCAGTAGGATGTAATCTCTATGAGGGGGTTTTACCTGCTTTGTTCATTGCCATATCCCCAGAACCTCGAGCCGTTATACTTAATATGTGTACACTAAATGGTGGTTGAATGAATGACCAAATAGATGTAATGAGTGCATTAGAACTAAATATGTTGATTTAAAGACTGGCGGAGGTTGTCCTTTTGAGCATTAAATGTCCTTTGTTTGAGAAATCAGAGAAGAGTTGGAAGGTTTAACAAAAGTTATCCATATTTGGCAAAATATAAATCTGGCAACTTGATATTGACTTCTCTCTCCATTGCCCAGGAAGTCCAACAGTCTGGGAACTAGTGTGATATAGAGGATTCAAGAAATGTGACAATGAAGAAAAGAAGAAATGTAGGAAAAAAGCTAGTAGAGGGATGCTAACAATTTTTTTTGTTTGTTTTTTAAAAGATATTTGCCTGTGCAATAAAGGTCTGCTACATAGTACAATCAAGCTTATAGTTAATTGACTGTTTAAAGAGTTTAATAGAATAGGAAGTCACTAAAAATGTGACCTACATACACCTTACTGGTTTAACATGAGACGATTTTATATCTCTTTGCCAGTCTTTTTATTGGGAGAGGAGTAGGATTCTGAGGCTGCTGATGGAAATTTTATTATGCCTTTCATATGTAAACTGCACTCATATTGCATGATCTGCCTTTTACAGTTGTGGTTTCTTTAAGCTAGAATGAAACTGAGACACGTGCAAAGCAGCATAAGGCTAGACATTTTTTAGTTTTCCCCCAAGTTTTCTGGTTTAAGTTTAGTTTATGTATTCTTCAGTGACTGCCAAACTCTGGCCATTTCTAGGAAACTAATAATAAATTCTACATGTATGACTTCATTGAATAAAATCAATGGAATGATAGCCTTGCTGAAATCTACAAGTGTTTATTAATCTTTACAAAGAATACACTTGAAGTATGCACTTGTTGTCATTTGGGAAGACTTGTGCACTAATGCACAGTCAAGTAATCATGGCTTTCGTTCCAGGTTTGCCAGTGTATTTTACATAAGGCAGTTCTCTGTTTAAAACAAGGATAGTAGTAGGCAGTCCCTTGTAAGAGGATTAGTGTTGATATTTGCAAAGTGCTGTGGGTTCCCCCAAACAGGCATTTATAACAAATAAACATAACAAATATCTTATTATGTTTACTCTGAAGAGAATAATATTAATAATGGATCATATCATTTCAGCTTATTGATGTTTTTAATAAGGAGGAAAGGATATGTAAAAAAACAAACAAACCTATGAATTTTTATGGATTCAGCCATTCCTGTATGTGGCACAATATTTTGCATGGCTTACAAACTAATTGGAGCCCATTTATATCTTTCAGACCTATATTTTAATTTTCTGTGGTTGGAAATCTTACTCAAAATATATGATGGATAGACTTTTTCAGTGTTACTCTTGTCAAAACTGGACGCTTTCCTTCTTGTACTTCTTGTCCAATCCTGACCTCTGCTGGTGAGGTCTAGGTGTGCGTGGCCCTGGTCAACTTCACCCTTGGTCATGTATCTAACACTCAAATAGGAGAGACAAAAAAAGCAGCTGAAGACTTGAACTTAAAGTTCTAAGATGTCCTATTCTAGAGAAGAAGGCTAGTTAATATCCATCCATGCATTTTGTGTATGTTTAGTCTTTATGTGATTATTAATCATGTTAATAGTGGGAAGAGCCTTGGACCAGATAGGAGTTAATACTATGCATGATCAACAGTTGTTCTTTTTTCTTTTCTTTCCTTTTTTTAAATTAAATTTATTGGAGTGACATTAGTTACTAAGAGTATATAAGTTTCAAGGGTATAATATTATATCATCTGTATGTTGTATTGTGTGCTCATCACCCAAAGTTAAGTCTCCTTTCACCATTGATTTGACCTCTTTACCCTCTTTTAGACAGTCATTAAGTACATGCTAGTCCTCCATAGGGTTAAAAATATAGTCTCAGCTCACTGAGGTTGAGAGGAAACAAAGAAGATATTGATCCCAGTTTTAATCCTTACACACCCTTGCCCCCGTAGGAGGGGCCAGTCCTTACTCAGGGGGACAGCAATTTAAAACAATCAAGTATCAGATTGCACACTTCAAACGGAAGATCAGTCCTTTCCTGAAAATAGCTCCTGGGAAGAAAAGTACACAACACCATACCAATTTGTAGTCAGTGGAGGTAATGGAAAGACAGAAAAGAGAGTATTGGACAGAGATTAAGACTTCTGTGTCATTTTCCTTTTTATATGTGTTGTTCTGACTTCTCAGGAAAGAATTTTCTTATACTAGGATCTCTCATATGATTTTAAAAATTTCAGTGATGCACAGATCTTAGTTCTTGAATACCATTCCCATGAAAAAGAGCCACTGTTTCTGAAAGAAATGTCTAATAAAGGTCTGTGTAGAAAAATTATAAAGTGAATCTGAAGTATTTTCTGCCAGAAAGAGTATGTCTCAAGGATCCACTTGAAGAGAGAGATCTTCAACCAAATGAGAGGCAGTTCCACCAAATTTGGGACAATTTTAGCTTCAGAAAGAATGATGATAAAGGATTGTAATATTATAACATTGATAGAATAATTTCTTGTACCATAGTGATATTAAAAGGTGGGGAGGAGCTAGAAAGGAAAAACATTTTAATAGAAAAATATCACGTAATAATATTAGAAGGAATCATAGAATTATAAAAAAATACATCCTTTTACCATCATCAGAATCAGAACTGATTCAGACAGGGATGTGGGTGATAAGATCACTGAGTAGAGTTGTTAAGGAAAAGAGTGTCCACATCGTCTCAAAGTGTGCCACACAGATTACTTACTAGTTACAAAAGGGGAGTTCTCTGTTAGTTAATGGAAAAATTGGACAAATACCACTTAACCAACTGAGCAAAGGTTACATTATTGGTAGTGATACAGAGCCCTATGCTATGTCTCTGGGTGTGATGCCATGGGAAGGGTACAACATCACCTGTGTAATTCCTGCCAAAATGCAAGAGAAATGGTCAGACAGATCCAGATAGTGTGGCTTGGACTCTTCAAAAATGTCAGTGTCACGAAAGACAGAAAAAGGCCAGAAGACTGTTCTAGAGCAAAGGGAAGTAAAGATGGGCCAGTAGGCACAGCGCTTGACCCATGATTAGATTCTGAGTCTTTCCATCCAACCCAAAGACAAACAGCTATGAAGGACACTTTTACAGCAGGTGTGGAGTTTGGGATTATGGACTTTATTAGGTAATAATGAAGGTAGTCATAAACCAGTTTTAAGTTTTTTCGGTGTGATAGTGGTACTCTGATTATGTATGATAATGTGATTTTATTCATGGGTTGATACACACTCAAACTTTTTGTAGATGAAATGTTCTTGATGCCTGTGATTTTCTAACAGATCAGCCAAAACACAAAAAGTAAAAACAGAAACCACCCCAGTATAAATAGAGGAAATTAGGCAAAATAATTGGTGAATTTGCTAAAGTATATATGAATATATGGTGTACTGTTCTTCTAGCTTTTTTATTCTTGAAATATATCAGAATAAAAACGGAGAAGTAAGATGTCTGTGTATAAAGGCAACGCCGTTATTTTATATCATTTTTGTATAGACATCTAACATCAGTAGTTCTGCCTTTGGCAGCACTTTGAACAGTGTTAACAGCATGGTGGAATGATATCATTTCTATCATTATGCTACAGAAAAGATACTATTATAACTCACTTCTGGTTACTTCTATATTATAATGATTGAACTGCTGTCAAAGCTACTTATGATTTTGGTGTGTCCATTTATATTCATTCTTCTTAGTCTTTATACCTCCAGAACCACAGAATGCTGTTACTTCACAGTGTTGTTTACTTGTCTTTACTCATGTAAATTATGTTTAGCTTTAAAATATTTATTTAACTTTCCTTATATACCAACCACAGTTTTAGGTGATGAAAGTAGAAGAGGAATATATGATATGGTTCCTGTACCCAGGAGTTTATACTTTAATATTGATAATATGATTTAAGCCAGCTAAAATGTAGGTGTTAAATGCTGTAACAATAATAATTCTCATTTTATAGAGAAGGAAACAGAGGTACGGAAAGATTAAGGAGCTTGCCCTAAATGAAATGAATAAGAAGCGGTAAGACTCAGTTTTGAACCCAGAACAACTGGGTCTTTAGCACCATGAAATGCTAAGCAAGCAGTTAATTTTGCTTGGGATATGAAGGCATTTGGAAGGTTCCAGACCTTTGAAATTTGTCTGAGTCTTGAGAGGATCATAGGATTTTGCCAAATGATGGTGAGGAAGAGCAAGTGTTGGTCAAAGAAGCATGAAGATACATTGTGTTTTGGGAATGACAAATAATTCAGTACGGCTCAATCATAAAAGTAGCAGGAAGTGAAACTGGAAGGTGAGTTAGGGCTACATTGTGAAGGGCCATCCATATGGAAGTTGGAACTTTATTTGTAGATAATAGGTAGCCATTAAGGGATTTTTAATTGGGATGCATTTTAAAAATTGTGATAGCAATGTGGAGGATGGATTGAAGAGTCGGGGCTACTCATAAGGAGCTACTGATTCTATCTAGGAATTAGGATTGTCTAAACTAGGGCTGAAGGCCTGATGGAAGCAAGAGACATGGATGGGACCAGCAGAGTGTACTTTGGATATGGGAAGGAAGATAAAATGAAGACTGAAAACAACTGAAGGTTCTAGTTGGATTGACTTAGTGGGCAGTGATGCTGTTGATTTATGTCAGGGAAGAGAAAGATAATAGCAGCATGGTTAGGCAGATGGTTTTGGATATGTTGAGTTTGTTGAAACTTGTAGTTTGAAATTCTAACTTGTCTGTTGTATTCTAATTTGTGTTGGGGTTATTGAGTTCATGGGCAAGATGATGTCCCTTAACCTGTTTTTCTAGAGCATTTAAGTTCACATTTGGCACATGTGTTTTCAGTTACTTTTTGTGTTAGAATAAGTTCTAAAATAGTCAACTGTAGCATGTTTGGTGATAAAGTATATTTTATCCATGAATTGTAATAGATTCATAAGTCGGGGGGAAAAGACATTAACATGCATTCAAGTCTCGTATAGACGAGCAGATGGTATCATGGAGTTAACATTTAAACCTGATTAAGCTACTGATAGATAATTTTTAAAATCTGTGGCCTGGGAGTTTTTCCCAAGATGTATCATTTTTGTTTTTTGCTATAGGAGAAAGAACAGCATACTTAATGGTTCTTAAAATTGTGTGTGTGTGTGTTTTGTCTTTGCATGTGAGAATTTGTAGCATTTAAAATAATTTATATGTATGTGATAAGCGTTAGAATACCAAAGTGTGCCATTACAAAAAAGAATAACTACTTCTTAAAGTGATTAACTGATAATTCATAGTCATAAAAATGAAAGCTTGTGAGACCTAAGCTAGATCTCAGCAGGCTGTTCATGGCAAAGTATATATTGTTATACTCGTGGGTTGGCTTGAATTATTTGATTCTTTCCTGTTGTTGGAGAAAAGGATTATACTTTCAAGAAGTCAAGGAAGGAAGTGCAGAAAAATGAAAAAAAAAAAAAACCCACCAAATTGCAGCTTAGATCAATCTTAATTTTTCATAGTTTGGCCTTCTCTGAAGTCACATTTAGCAAGAACATTAATTAGATTTCAGTGCCCTACTGAGTTTTAAAATTAAACATATTTCTGGAACCATCTGCAACATTTTATCACTAATAATATGCTGAAGAATATGCCTAGTCTTTTGAAAAATGGGAACTATAGCAGAATATCTTTCTCACGAGTGATCATTTATTATGAAAAACCCATCAAAATTTTTATAAAGAGTTAAGAAGTAATTAAAAAGAGTTTTAAGAATATGCCTAAAAATAAAATTCTGTAAAAATAATCTTATTGGTGAGAATCCTTTCCTAAATTCAGAGTTTTCTTTAAGATTTTACACATCTTTTAAATCTGAAAAATATTGATGATGGGCATATCATCTGTCTGTTTGAGGCTGGACTGAAGATAGTAAGGAGTGATGGCTTTCATCCAGAAAAGTGTTTGCCTCAACTAGAGCAGAGACATGATGGAGGCAAAAGGCATAAGATAAGGGGCTCAGAGTGTAGGTCCTAAAGCTTTGAACCCCTCTTCAAACTTGAACTTACTGGATAGGGGAATTTGGGCAAGTCACGTAACCCCTTTTTACCTCTGTTTCCTTATCTGTAAAATAGGGATGTCTGTACGTACTTCATAGGGTTGTAGTGAGTATACATTTTGAACATAAAATATATCCTCAGAAGAATTTCTTTCCTATATAATCTTCTGTTTCCACTGCCTTTTATTCAGATGCTTATTATGCTTAGAGGCCTCCAGAAAAGAAAATGTGAGGATTGAGGAGAATGAACAGCTAGCAGAATGTCAGCTCACTTATAAGAACAAATTATGCTGGGTTTTGTTCTCATGAAAATGGAATCATTAACGAGTGCCTCCTCTGTGCCCAGGACTGTTCCGGGCAGTGGGGAAATGCGCACATCTCAGCCCTCCTGGATGGAGTGGAGTAGTGAGGGGAGGATATGGGTTAGGCTGGCAGCAGCCATGGGCGTCCTGGTGTGAACCCCAGAAGGAGACAGACTTATTCACCTGGTCACGGGCAGAGGTCACCACAGACTTCTTGGCTGAGCAGGGTTTTTTTTTTTTGTTTTTTTTTTGCCTGAAAGGACAGAGTACAAATGTGCTTTCTGAGAGTTGTGGGCTCCCAAGCAAAGGGACTGGGGGCTGTTTGCTCGTTTCTTTTTCTAAATATACTAGTCATGTAAGTCACTCTCCCACCTTAGGAGGGAGTGAGAGATTGGACAGCAGGTCCAGTTCCTTGAGAAGACAATATTCCTCTCCTGGCAACCAAAGAAGTGAGGAGGGAGCATTTTCTGTTCCGCCCTCCCCGTAACCCAGCTTTGCCCAAATTCAAAAGTAGTTTGACATATAAGATATGTTTTCAGCCTCATCTAATACTAATTTAGCCCCTTACAGTGCTGAATTATCTACCTGTGCTGCTTAGAATATTCTTTCCCACGTTGCACTGGATAGAAATCTTCAGTTCTTTACCTGAGGCTCATCTCCTTTGATATCCTCGGTGGATTTGACTTCTTCCACCATGACTCTGTCTGTCTGTTCCCATGTCACAGCATGTGTCACCATGCTGTTATTTCCATGTCAGTTTTCCTTAGAAAATGGTGAACTTTCTTTTAGGGCAGCAACTATTACTTATTTTTGCATAATTTTTCAAAGGCATAGTGGTAATTATATATTAATCACTCCACAAATCAATAAATGCCCCATTCTCCTTTAAAATAAAAAACCCAACTCTGTCACTAAAAACATTAAGATGAAAGAATTCAGTAAAATGTGGAAAAAAAGAGAATGAAATTTTGAAGTTGTGTTTTTGTTGCTTCATAAAAGACATTTCAAAATATTTTAAAATTTCCTTTCAGCTTAAATTTCAGTGATTAGTTTAAATGTGTTGGAAAATTTAAACAATTTCTTTCTCTTTGCCTTTCCCAATGGAGCGCCCCTATGTATCTGAACTTTAGCTACGGAATGCTATTGATACAAAAATAAAATTATTGAACTTTAAAAAAGTTAGATAGGATGTTTGCTAATATAGCATAACCTTTTTCATAGTCCTTTTTTAGCAGCATTTTCTTTGACATTTTTTTATAATTTGTAAATAACGAAGCCTTGATGAACAAACAGTAACAATGAATTTCAATTTTATTTTAGCAAAAGCACCTGGAAATTGAAAGAACTACTAAATGGTTGAAAATGCTAAAAGGATGGGAAAAATACAAGAACACTGAAAAGGTAATTAAAAATAATGTTACTTCCTAATGAAACTAACTATACAAGTTCAAAGTAGATTTTCCCAGTAAAAGTTTCTCTTTATGAGTATTATTTTCATACTCTTACAAAAAAAAAAAACTTAATAATTGAGTGGAATGCCTCAAATTTGGAGTCTTTCTGTTATAACAGAATGTCCAGTTTAAATTGGTTTCAAAAATTAAGAGGATGTATTGGGTGGTGTAGAGGAAGGATGGGTTTCAGCAGTGATTTAATTCAGCTGCTCAATTACGTTGCCTGTGACTCAGTTTCAAACTTTCCACCTATCTTCTTTGCTTTCTGCAGTGTCAGCTTCATCTTGAGGTTGGCTTGCTTCCCTTTGGGATCAAAATCATTGCAGTAGTTCCAGGCTTCATCTTCATGTGTCACACTGCTCATTGAAGCAGGAACAGTCTCCTTTTCCAGAAGCTTCTGGCAAACCTCCCCTTAAATTTTTTTGCCCTGCTTTGAGTTTGTGCTCAGTTTTAAATTAATTTTAAAAAAATACACATGCATTAATACCACCACCAATCTCATCAGAAAAGTCTTCAAATGTTGGTTAACTGTGAAGTTAATGAAGTTCATGAACTGTGGAGGTTTTCCAAAATTCTGATTTTTTTCTTGAAAGATGCTACTGATATTGGCAGTAGCACCAAATGCTATCAGTTATTTTCCTAAAAAGACAGTCTTACTTCATTTATTTTTGAGAAAATGTTAAACACCCAAATCTGAACAACCATAGTTAGTTAATCAGTCATTCTTTCAAGTGATAAGATATTCCACGAAAAAGGGGTTGGTCGATCGAGATCATGATTCAGACAATTTCATAAATGCTTTTTCTCGAGGCCAGCATTGTACTTGGGCATGCAGCAGAGCACTCCGTGCGCGTGTCCCCTGCCGTCATTAGGCATGTCAATAAGACATGCATTCAAGAGCTGAGAGTTTATAAAATCGAACCTCTTGCTTCATCTTAAACTGGTGTTTCAGACCATGTGTGAAGAGTGCAGGGACCACTAGCACAGCACCACCACTACTGTGGTTTGCCTCAAGTACCCACAGTTTTAAGGCCATTGTTTTTCTGTTGTCCGTGCAGAAGTCAACATAGTGAAAAGGCAGCCAACATCTTAGCAGTATTATGAGAACAGCTTTGACCTCATAGAACACGCTTTGAGAACCACTGACATTTAAGCTTCAGTTTCCTCATCTATAAAATGTGGATAATCATACACATTTCAAAGGGAGGAAGAGCGAATGGACTACTGCATGTAAAGCATTCAGTACACACCTTGCAGATAATAAGCATTCAGTAAGTGTTAGCTGCTGCCATCGTTTTTTGAAGGAAAGTTGGACAATAAAAATATTTTAAGAAAGAAATCTTCCCATAATTCTACAGCAAAACACGACTAGGTTAACTGGTATGATTTCTATTTTCTCACACTTTTTTGTGTGTAATATTTTTTTCTTTTTTAAGTGTATGTCAGCATATGCCAATAAGAATTACAGGGAAAGAAACCAGTTCGTTAAATTCTAGTGTTTTTACATAGAAGCAGAATTGCCTAATTGCTAGACAACTGATGCTGGACTGACTATCCTGGGTTTAGTCCCTAGCTCTGCCACTTTACTAGATGTGTGACCTGGGAGAACGTATTTTACCTTTTTTCTGGCTTTGTTTGCTCATCTGTAAAATAGGGATAATAATAGCACCTACCCCCCCCCCAGAATTGTTTTGAGGATTAAATATTAATTCATGTAAAGCACACAGAATAGTGCCTGACCCTTATATTTTAGTCAGTAAATGTTGCTTTTTATTACATGAGGAAAGGGCTCTCTGGGAAAATACAAATGGGAAAACCAGAGCTAATAATAGTTAAGCAAGGTTTCTTTGCTACAGGGTTCCAGAAAGTCTTAATAGTGTAACATGTGGCAGGGATTTTTAAGAGGGGCCTTAAATTGCATAGAACTTATTTAACCGTGGAAATCTTTCTGTCACGGGGTATGTCACAGGACTAACATCACTTTTCTCAGTGAGCATCCTAAGTATCCTTATTTAAAGTCTGTTAGACTCTTATTTTATTTTCATCAGGAGTAAGTTCATTTTTTTGTTGCTAATTTTATTAGCCGTGTGTTTTAGCATTAGATTGGAAGTCAAGATGTTTTCAAGAGGAATCAGTTTAAAGTAGAACATTAGTTACACCTGTGCTCTTGTTTCACATTTTGTTGTCTCTCAGACTGGCCTATAGTTGACAACCACTTTACCTTCTGTCTTGTGGAAAGATTGCTCAAGTGGTAATTACAGAGCAAATTTCAGTGCATCGCACCCACGCTTCATCTCACATTTAGCCTAATAAAATATTTGTAGAGTTCTGTGGCTTTATGTCCTTGTCTAGTGTACACATATCTATGATAGCATGTAAGTCTCTGTGAAATGAGCCATTCTACTAGGCTGTTATTCTGCACAGCAACTCTGGCTAATGTAGCTCCCAGCAAGAGAGGTTTTAACAGAACCATTTCTTTGATGTATAATTCTAAAGCACTTTCCCACAACTATAATGCTAGAATTATTGGATGTTATAGGTACTCCAATTTGGTGTAAAACAGAATGCACCTCACAAAAGAATTGTTGCTTTCAAATCTTACCTAGATTTAAATTTCATGGAAGTAAAAGAGTAGCATGTATTTTTCTTGTCTCTTAGGAGGTGGTATAAGTTTTTTCTCCACCGATTCCATACTAACCTAGTAGTAGTACAAAGAAATTTCCAGAAATTTCTTGAAATAAAAATATAGCCCTCATAAAGAATATTTGGATTTTTAGTATATGCAAGCTTTACTGAAAAAAAGTTTCCATTAAGGCAGTTTGTCTTGTCCGTGTTCTCACGGACTGCCCTATGTACGTACGGTGTATTGCATTTTTAAAACATAGTCGATTAAATGAAGTTATCTCTGTTAAGTGGATATGATTTAATTAGTCATGATGTAATTGTGTCTAAGCTGTGTCATAGCAGAGTACCTACTACAGATATACATTTTTTTTCTTGGTTAAATAACTAATGGACTCATATTAGCATACTTTTTATTTTACTGACAGGATAGGGAGGCATCACATTTAGAAACAAAATTTTAAAAGTCACACAGCTTACTAACAAGCAAGAGATCCTATGTCTAGATTCCAGGGCTCATTCACTGGACCGTCTTTTAGGCGGCCTTCCTTCCCTTTTGGTGTTTGTCAATAAAAGGCTGGAGGGAAATAGAACGCAGTTATAATAGGCAGGAGGGCCTGTGGATGGTTTAAAACTTTTTTAGATCCAACTAGGGGGTCTCATGTCTATTTGGAGGCAGAGATGAAGGAGCTAGTGGAGCACGGATGCTTAAAGAAAGTGGAGAGGCAGTCAGGAGCATCAACAATGCAGAGAGTGAACTTGTGTTTCACGGTGTGCCCTGGCATCGGGAAAGTCCCGCGGAATTGAGCCGAACTCACGGGGCCGACAGGTTAGCTCGCTGGCAGCCATGATGATGTGGCCTGGCACACTTACCACTGTTTTAGAATCACTCAGGGTGGAAAGAGGTATTGAAAACATTAGGTCAGTTAATGGAATTCTTTTTTCTTTTAGTTGAAGGATTTTTAAATGTGTCTGTGTGACTGAAATAGACTGCTGATTTCATTGGCAAGTCAGCCTAGATACTGGAAATAAAAATAGATTTCAGGCAACCTTCTAAATTTTTTCTTAAAGATTTTATATGTCGTATTCAGAAAATTGTAACAGAATTTTATAGGTGATACTTTTAATTGGAATATTAAAACATTGTTAAAATCCAACATATAATATCATGGTTGTTAAGCCCAGGGTTTCTGAAGTCCAACTAACTGAATTTCTCTTCTTTTGCTGTTTATTAGTTGTAGGCTTTGAGCTAGTGAGTTAACCTTTCTGCATCTTGCTTTTCTCACCCATGAAATGGAATATGGATAACAGTACCTACCTTTTTAGGAATGTAATAATATTATAAGAAATAAATTGATCTAGAAACAGATCTGTGGGCTCCTATAATTATAAAATGTTAACATAACTGCTGTTAACATAACATTGTTATTATTGTTTGGTTCATAATTATCTTCACCCTCATCCCCACCTTTGTTTCCCCTTCCTGGCGAATCCTGCGTATCCTTCAGTATTCAGTTCATTGTCATCTTCTCAGAAAGAAATCTTTCCTGTGGTTCCGAATTCACTTCTTCCTTCCACTTTCATAGTATCTCTAATATGGTCTCAGGATGAGGGTTTCTGTCTTGGACCAACAAAAAGTGACCACCAGAGTGGATTTACTGCCCTTATCCCCAACACCTTTATGTCTAAACTTTTTCTTGTTCTATCTTGGAACCTAGCTGTCCTTTGATGTCACTCTGCAGATCTAGACAGTGCAGTGCCTGTCATTTTCCTTTTACTACCCTGGCCCAACTCTGGGGTGTCTTGTCTCCATCAGGGCTTCACCCATCATGATAGCAGCTAGTGTGACTTTATTTATTATGAAGGGTATCTGTTCATGCTGTAATTATCTGCTTATGTGCATATCTGCCTGTCCTCCTACCCCCCACACTATGAGCACTGCAGAGCTTCTCATGTTTGTGACCGTAGTACCTAGCAAGTGTTGGCTACAAAGCAGTCATTTCTAAGTTTCTTTTTAGAGTGAATGAATGAATGAATGAATGATACTTGTTTATGAGTTGGAACAACTAGTTATCACCTTCTACTGATAAACTCTGCTGTTTTGATAAATCTGTAATCTCTAGGAGGCAGTGAGATTGGCAGAAAGTAGGAATAAGAAGATGGCATTCTTTGACCTAAGCAACAGTCACTTCTTTGTACCTTCTTGGCTTCTTGAGTCATAGAAAATAGGACATACTACTTTGTTAACTGAAAAATTCTTAACAAATATAAAATAGACTACTGTTCAAGAGAGTAGCAAATTTATTATAACTGTGTGCTTTAATTCTTACTTTGTTCTACCAAATTTCTAAAATTCTATGATAGTTTGAAATTTCTGAGGAAAGATGTTACCATAGTAAGTTAGCCTGCTGTGAAACAGTACAAGTATTTGAGAAACAATAAGCATAACTTAAAATTTTTATTTTGGAGTCTCATAATTTAATTTGTTTCTTCTATATGTACCTTTATGTACATATTCATTTCATTACCTCTGACAGATTGAATTCCAGATTCATCCTGTTATATTACTTTTAAGTTTTAGGTACAATATTTTAATGCTTTCTGCTCTTGAATTTTTTTGATATTTTCTTGTTAGATGTATTTTAGTAAGTCTAATTGAACAGAACGATGGATATAATATATGCATCATGGTCTTGGAAAGATAGTCTTTCCTTTTTGTAAAATGTAAAATTAATATCTTTTACTCACTGGTAACACCTTATGTGTGGCTTTTGACAAGTCATTCTACCTCTCTGTGATTCACTTCTCATGTCTTTAAAATTGAGATAACATCTCATAGAGTTGTTGATATGATAAAATGAGATAAATATCCGTTAGTACCTTAAAACTGTTTTCTGCACATAGTAAATGCTCACTGAAAGTTGATACTAATTGTTATGTTGGGGATGATGGTGACAATATCCATGTTTCTTTTTCAGCCTTTACCATATATGCCTGATTTTCCACTTTGGCCTCGGAGCAGCACTGGGCCATAAATTTTTATTTCTGTCTGAAATTTCTCTATTATTTCTTCTAGTTAATCATGGCAATTTGATGGGAATTTTGCTTTTTTTTAATCTAAATTCAACTTTAGGATAAATAATAGACTGTAATTTATGTACAGTTGTTGAATGCAGAATTGAATGAAAGCAATAGAGTAATGTCAAAAGTCTTTTCAAGTGATATATAGTTTAACAGATACATGTCAGAGCTCTTATTTTACTCATTGAAAGATATCAGGTTGATGGAGAGTCAGGTCTATCAAAGTTAATCTGAGTGCCTGCCATCACATTCTACTTGACTATTAAAATTTCACTTTGACATTTACAGTAATTTCCACACTTTCTGATATTCATATCAGGTACAGTAGCATCTTCACTCTAGTAATTTAAGAGATAATTTGAAGTTGCTTTTAGAGGATGATATTTCTTTAAAAAGTAGCATTTATTATAATTTTGATGTGAATATAGGATTTAGGATAATAAATTACTAGCTTTTTTACTACATCCAATTTGCAAGTAATGGTAGTAAATGTTTAGTATGTGGAAAATGCTACAAATGGCAGAGTCTAGTGTACACAAAGTCTTTCTCTCTATTCTTCCAGTTAGAGTTACTGCTTGAGTTAAAACTTCTATGTTTTTCATCACTATCTGCTGAAATTTTCAATTTGAGACATATTATGTTTATACCAAAAGAACAAAACTGAAATTAGGTGTGTAATTATCTGATTGGATCATCTTCACAGTATTTACTGTTTCACAATAAAAGTTGCTCTGCAGTGTCACTCATTTTAAACCACACAATCAGTTTCTTAAGCTACATCATGACTGAATTACTAAAGCTTTAGTTTTTAAAAATCTAAGTACTCTAGGAGTAGAAGATGAAGCTCTGCTTATTAGTTCATGGCTTGCCAACATTTCAGTTATTAGAACTTACATCTTATTTTTCTTAGCCATACTACTTAAATATATTATTTTGATCATAAGGTAATTAGTATACCTATCTTTACCTCACTCCTTAAGGTTTCTGCCATAATTTGTTTAATCATTTTCCTGTTTGGACATCTACTTTTAAGTTTTGAAGTTTTATTGTTCAAACTTTGTGTTGATCATAATAGGTTTGTGTGTTATTTTGAGTAATTAGCTAACCTTGAGGAAAAAGATATAGTTACAAGAAACTGAAGAAGTATATTGAGTTTTAAGATCCTTAGAGCTTTAGCAGTATACATTCAGGTATCCAATGAGTTGATGATACTAATGTGTTTTGGCTAATTTCGTTCAAAAGTGATTGTATTCCTTCTTGAGGGAGATTTATTTTGGTTTGATCAGATAGGATCAGTGTCATTAAGAAAGAGACGAAGGTTTTTCTGAACAAACTATTAAGAACTGAAAACAGAGAAAAAAGGTAGGAAGGGCGAGAGGGGGGAAAGAGAGGGAGGGAGAAAGGGAGAGAAGGAGAAAGAGAGGGAGAGAGAGAGGGAGAGAGAGAGGGAGAGAATGAAAAAAACAGCAGATAGTGGCTGAAATTAAGAGATTATGAGGCAGGAGCTTGCTGTGTCTGGAAAGCCCCAGAGAGAGGGTGGCGGGAAAGAGAGTAGGGGTTAGGTATCACTCTCGACACTTCATGAAGATGCTTTTGGCACAAGGCAACCTTTTGTTTTTTGGAGCCTTTTAGGTATATGAATTAAAAGGAAAAAAGTGCACAACAGTTAATTATTCAACAGAGAATATGTTCACAACTTAAAAAGAGCACTGATTATGCTTTCATGCCACTAGGGAACACCTTTGTAATGATATGAAAATACTGTTGTACTAGGCATATTTAACATTTTCTCTTGTTTATTTTGCTGGTCCTGCTCATACATATCTCCCTCAGTAGGATCTGAAAAGTAGAGATGATAGGATCAACATGTACCATATTAAAATGTATCAATTAATTATCATGGATACTATGATAAAAGAGTAACAACTATTAGTTTGATTTAAGGGACTAGTCTGAGTTTTTGTCTTTGTAACTTCAATTCATGTTTCTTTTATAAGTTTCATAGGAGAATCTACAAAGGGATCCCACTCCAGCTCCGCGGTGAGGTCTGGGCTCTGCTCCTTGAGATCCCTAAAATGAAAGAAGAAACAAGAGACCTTTACAGTGTGAGTACCCGAAGCCAACCTGTTATTTTGAAATTGAAAAGCAAAATCTATTTCTTTTAGCTTTCAAGGTGATATAAAATATTCATATCATTATTTGAAATTATATTAAAATGACATTACATTGGGTTTCATAGGCCTGTTTTCTGTTTTCTTGATTTTGTTTATTGCAGCCTACTTCCTAAATTTCAAACAAATACTTTAGTGAAAATGTTATTTTCTGTATCAATTAGTAAATATCGAGTGCTTTTCAAATACTTGAAATGATCAGTCAATGTTGGGACATATTCATAAGAAAAATCAACTAAGACCTAACTGTAGCTGCTTGTTTGCAATGTAGTATTAATAAAGAGATTTACAGTGTCATTTTTAGAGTTTATGGTAAAATAATAGTAGAATTCAGTTTATCCAACAACTGCCTTTATATGATTGACTTTTCTTCTAAGAATGAAAAAGAGGAATTTTCTTTGAAGATTTCGGGGTATCTCTAGATTTTATCATTTGTTAATAAAAAGTTAAATTGTGACTAAGAGATTAGTAATGTGTTCCTTAAATTAGCTAATGTATTAAATTTACTTCTTTGTCATCTCAGCTATACCTCTTCTAAACTTAAATTTTATATTAACCTTTGAAAGGAGTAAGAAACATATGGAAAATCATTTTAAATACATTCCTCAGAAATGTATATAGATAGAATAAAATAGAATAAATAGAAAACATGTTTATAATTTAAACCCAATTTTAAATATAAAAGGAGCTTTGGCATGCTCTTTTGATATTTTCTTTTCTTTCTCATGTATGTAAGTAAAATTTCATCAGGATGAAAGGTAATAAATACTGCTTAATTTAAAGAATTTCTCATTTTGTATGACTAAAATATTTTTTAAATTAGCTGATTGGACCCTACACAGACTATGAGATTATGTCTTAGGATTTTAGAGTTTCAGATTATTTTAGACTGTTGATTACATATTTGATTTTAGTGTCATAGTTGTACAGCCACTGTTGACAATGATGTCTGAGAGAGCATATATAAAGTGTAACCGCAGTGACTCATAAGTGTGCTTGGCAAGTGGTAGGCACTCAGTAAATATTTATTTAATAAAACAGGTAAATTACCTTTATTTAGCATGCTGTATTCATTTCCTAGTGCTGATATAGCAAAGTGCCACAAACTGAGTGGCTTAAAACAACGGAAATTTATTCTCTCACAGTTGTGGAGGTTAGAGTCTGAAATTAAGGTGTCAGCAGGACCAGGCTGTCTCTCAGGGCTCCGTGGGAGAATCCTTCCTTGACTCTTCCTGTATTTCGGTGGTTGGCAGCAATCCTTGGTGCTTCTTGGCTTGGAGCTGCATCGCTCCCATTTCTGCCTCCATTTTTACATGGCCTTCTTCTCTGTGTGTGTCTGTCTGAGTCTGTATCTTGCCTTATAAGGACACCTGACAGTGGATTTAAGGTCCACCCTCATCCAGCATGACCTCATCTTAATTCTCTTACATCTGCAAAGACTCTCTTTCCAAATCAGGTCATAGTCATAGGTTCTGGGTAAACATGAGTTTTAGAAAGAGACTGTTCAACCCAATGTCCATGCTAATATTAGGACTCCGGTTTTCTGCTATATTTTAAGCTTTTTCTACGTAGAATATGACTTTTTTTTCAGTTACTGGTTAATAAGAGAGAACCATTAGTAAAAACAATAAGAGAAATGATCCGTCCACCAAGACTTCAAGCTTATAATTTTCAACACTATCATAAACATTATTTTTACTATTTCAGTTAATCCTAGCATCATTATTTAACCAAGCCATTCTCTCTTGGTCACACTTTCGTACTCTCCCTTTGTAAAAGTGATATAAATTGCTCTCCTCAAATTAAAAATTTAGTAGGAATAAAGCTACCTTTGCTGAATCTGCTAACCTTTTTTGCAGATCATCAGATTGTCCTGCATCCTCATCTGGTGTTCTTATCAACTCTCCTCTTCTTTCACTTGTATCTCATTGTGGTTTGTCTCTCTTGAGCCTCGTGATGTATCATACAGATGGCGGAGGTTCAGCCCACAGTGGCTAGCAACCTCATCTGTAGCCTGAGTGGGGTGAATAACCTTGCCGGTCAAACCCGCAGTACTAAATTTCATATAAATGCTTTCTGCAGTACTTCTGCCCTCAGCTTTATAGGCTCATTAGATCCTATCTTTTTTAAATAAGAAGTTTATTATTATTGTGACACTCATGGATCTCAACCCGCTCAATCTCAGTGATAACTGTGGAAGCTGTTAATCTCCTTTCATTAAGGTCAGAAATAGTCTTGACTTCTATCTTCTGCACATTAACTGGTAAACATTCTAGGGCATAAATAACCTTTCTGACCTCTTATATTTTTGCCGACTTAGCTGGACCTTATTTCTGTCATGAGATTTTTTTATGTCAGATTTTTTTTTGTCTTTGAGAGAAATCGATATTATAGATGTGTTTGGATATTTTTCTTCCTTTCAACTAAATTTTATTTTAAGTCATATTTTATGTCTTGTCAAACATTTTTTGTCTTTTGACATCTTTCACCAAGAGGCCTGTAGAACAATAATTGATCCTTTTTACTTTCCCATCACTTTTCCCTCCAGATATTTAAAGAACAAATATATAAAGATGATTATTTTTAAAGTTAAATTTTTGTAATGTCTTCTGGACCAATATAGATCAGAAATAGCATACAATAATATTTTAGTGGTCATATGATTCCAGTACGACACTGTAAGTGTCTTCCTCTGTCTTCAGAACTCTGAAGTGTACTGTGGTTACTCTTTATGTCTCAGAACACCATAGCAGCTGCCCTTCTCTGAACTCCACCACAAAAAAAAAATATATGCAAGCTCACAGAACACTTAACATTTACGCATTGCCCAGATAGCCCTCTCCTTTTAACTTTTAGTTTAAGTCAGGAATTAACAGTTATGTCTTTATATATATATTTTTGGAATTAATTTTAGCAGAAATGTATATTACCAGCACATAGTAAATGGGTCAATAGAACATATGCTTAATTATACTTGAACATTTTTAACTATAAATTAATATAAATTTTAATCTCCCGTCTGGTTGAACATGAGAGATTAAACATACTGATTTAGTAACCCCTTTCCTCTGAAATGTCACTAAATTGACAGCACAGAGTGTTTTAAAATGCAAACCCACAGGGAATAGAAAATAGGAGATGTGATAACAGCTGCCAGTTTTGGGAAGCCAGAATCCAGACATTTAGTAATCTTACCGAACCCGAGAAAATTAATCATAGGCTAGCAGTGAGAAACTGGGGAAGCATCTGATTTATATATCAGAATCTCCAAGAGGTTTGGTCATTCATTGCCTGTTCCAGGCACCTCTGGAAGTGGAGGTAAAAACAATAGAAGCGGTTCACCTGTTGCAGAAGCCGTTGGAGCCACCAACCAAGCCCTTCCCTCACCCTGGCAGGAGGCTAAAGGATTACTTCTGAGAGGACACGAGGTGGCCATAGAGAGGGTGCTGGAATGAATGCACAGAGCAGCTGAGGAGGAGCTGAGAATGCTGAGTTTGGGGCATTGTAGCCTCCACTCAGCTCCTAGAACATCAGCAGCCAGGTGCTTGTCTTCCTGACAGGAGATCAGAAGAGCCTTCTCTGGGGAGTCTGACCAGCCGAAGAAAATAAACCCCATGATGCTGACTTCAGGGGAGCCCACTGAAACTGCCTGGCCAGTGAAGACAGTTGGGAAGCCCTGCCTCTGCACACAGAGCTTTCTATACGCTTTTTGTGTCCTGCTTTTAAATGTAAGCAGACAATGAAATATCTGTTCCTTTGAGGCAAGGAGCTAACATGAGAGACAAGAACAAATGGAAAAAACAACTTGTAAGAAACAGACTATAGCACAAGAAGAAAACAAACACACAAAAAACTATCACTAGTATCTTCAGTCTTCAGAAGGATAAAAATAGATATTGCATCCATAAAACATGTATAGACTACCATAAAGAGGAACATTAGGGAACAATAAAGAGCATATGAATATTAAAAATGATAATAGAAATGAAAGATCCTAGAGGATGCTTTGAAAATAAAAATTGAAGAAATTTCCCAGAAAGTAGATTATAAAGTTAAAGAGATGGGAAATAATACAGAAAATATAAGAAAATTAAATGACAGCCAGGAGATTCTACACTGTAATAATAAGCATTTCAGAAAGAGAAAATGGGGGTAGGGTGGGGGGAAGACTGGAGAAATCAACAAAGAAATTATTGAGGAAAATTTCTCAGAACTGAGAGATGTCTGAATTTTTAAGATTGAAAAGATCCATTCAATCCCCAGCCTCGTGTATAAAAATAGGTCCAAACCAAGCATAGAAACGTGAAGCTTCAGACTTGGAGAAAGAAACTCATACAAGTTTCTAGAGAGAAAAAACAGACTTCATATACAAAAGCAAGAATAGAAAGAATAGCAACTCTGAGAGCTAGGAGACAATGAAGGCAGTGCATTTTGACCAAAAATATTTTCAACTTAGAATTGAATATAACCAGTTAAGAAAGAAGGTAGCTATCAGACATTCAAAGTTTCAAAGATGTATCTTCCATACACCCTTTCACAGGGGCTATTGGAGGATGTGCTCCTCCAGAACAAGGGAATAAATCAGGAAAGAAGAGGAGTGAAGTGCAGGAAATGGGACCAAGGCAGAGGGAGGCCTAGCATATGATGTAGGGAGAACCCAAGATACTAGGTGCGGCAGCCCAGACAGCAGGTTGGAGAGCTGTGGGAGTGATGTTTGCCAGGTGCTGAAATTGGGAGAATACTCCCTTTATTTGAACATCGCCAGAGCAGCTTTATGCAACTTAAAGTGAGTTTGCGATTGGATTAGTGACAACCATGTCGAAAACAAAGAAATCGAGAAATAATGCAGTGATTAGCTCCAAGGAAAACAAAAACATTGTGCTGGAAAGAAAAAAGAAATACTAGACTGCGTAGTGCAGCTGTGAAGTTTTACATGGTCTTAGCAATGCAAACTCCAACAAGTTCTCTGTGCGAAATGAAAATCCACCTCTGTTGACAGGATCAGGGAGAGAAGAGGTGATGGGAACTGGGAGACCATGGAAGGAGGAGAAATGGGGTGCAGGTGGGAGAGACACTTTTCATCTTGTGCCTTATTGTATTATTTTCATGTTTGAACCATAGGAGTGATTTTCCTAAACCAAAGGAACCTTTTTAATGAGAATTATTTTATTATTTGTCATAGACTTTTCAACAGCTGATTTTTATACAAATGTGCTTTCTTCTCTTTTTCCTCTTCAGAAATTAAAACACAGAGCACGGGGTTGTTCACCTGATATCAGACAAATAGACCTTGATGTCAACCGCACATTTAGGGACCATATTATGTTTAGAGACAGATATGGTGTTAAGTAAGTAAAATTTAATATTTATGCAATGTAAATAGTATTTATAAATAGTCTGTATCAAAGTCTTCATTAACTTAAAATGTGAGCATTTAGAATGTCTTGAATAGACTATAATTTTGATTCTGGTCCTAAAGGTTTAAGCTTTTGCAGATCAGCTGTGCTATGTCATGTGAAACTTAGGTTCTAATTTAATTTAAATTTATGACAGAGTCAGTGCTATAAAATTGATAATCATTTTATGATTTGGAAATTCTTAAAAATATGGTAGGTTTTATTTAAAGTGTTAGAGAAGAAACAAGTTGTGATGTTTTTTGAGAGCCATGTCAGAGATAAGTCTTATCTCTATGACCTTGACCCCATGCATGATGAAACTGAAAAATGTGGGGATGAATGAATGAATGAATGAATGAATGAAATGACTACAACAGTTTATGAATGAAAGGTACAGTTTTGCTGACCTCTGTATCAGTTAAGGTCTAACCAGAGGAACAAACCAGTAAGAGGCAAATGTTAAGAATTATTTTGAAGAATTGGCTTACACGATTGTGGGGCCTTGGCAAGTCTGGATTTGCAGGGCAGGCTAGCAGGAAGGGCAGGATGAGACCCTTGGGCGTCAGCTGAAGCTGTCCTCCACAGGAGGAATTCCTTCCTCAGGGGAGTCAGAGACCTGCGCTTACAGCCTGTAACCAAATCAGACCTGCTCAGATTGTCCAGGATGATCTTCCCTAAAGTCAGCTGATGGAGGGTTTTAGTCACATCTGCAAAAGACCTTCTTTATAGCAAGACCTAGATTCATGTTTGGATAACTGAGTATTGTAGCCGAGAAAGGTTGACATATGAAGCTGATCATAGCAATCCACCCTAGGCAATTTAATTTCTAAAGAATAACAAAGTCATACTTCCATACAACTTGCTACAGCTGTTCTTAAGTTATGTTAACCCCTTCCCCACAGAGGGATGCAAAGTCCTTGGGTGATGTTCGCTCTTCTGCTTTGATATTCTACAACATAATTACTTAATATAAAGTTAATTATTATTAATATAACTTAAGTAAGATGATAAGAGAAAAGAGAAGGAATAAAACTAAATATTTTTAACATATACCTATACCAAAGTAAGGAAGAAACACTCTTAACATTTAGAGTCATCATTTCTGCAACTGGGCAGTGGCCATAGCTGGTTTATTACTCCCTTTCCATGACCCATTCCATATGCCCTTTGCCCTCAGCAAGCACGTCAGCTGGTTTTGATTCTTTACCTGGTGGGATGACCTAAGCCTGTATTCCTAAAGGGTCAGGACCATTAGCAGTCCTGCCTGAATTAGGTTGTTGCCTTAGTTTTCCATTGACTTGAATCACAGGGCATGGTAATGCTACGAGGCGCCCTAAATGTTCTCCTGTATTTTAGACATACTTTTTCTTATGTCCATTGTGTAGTAGCAACTCAGTTTCTCCTTAGTAATGAGGATCAGTCACCCTAATCGGTACCTCCTTTGCTTGTTGATTCAGAGGCATGAGCAACCAGAGTGGCTTCGAGTTCTGTAGAGTCACCGTTGTGTCTCCTGGTAGGAGCATACCTCTCTTTAGACCTAAGACCTCTTAGACAGTGGCGAGTCCCAGGTTGATGAGAAGGGAAATAAATATTTTTCTGGTGGAATACGAGGGATAATGGTGGATGGAGCCTCTCCCCTTTTCATTCCTTGGATCCTGGCTATGGGAAAGGTAGCACCATATATAGGAGGCTGAGTTAGAGCATATACAGCCTCCTGGAGGACGCTGACCAGCCCTGCAAGTGCTGCCCTAGCTGGCCCTATACCAGGCTTCGAAAGGCCATTCCACAATTTTATCAAGCCACTCCTATGGGGATAATTTTATGGTGAGAATAACTCAATGGAAGAGACCAACAAATTTAAGAAATTGTGAAACCCTTTATGTTTTTTGGTAAAAATTATTTCCATCAAAATGAATGTTATCTAGCTTCAAATTTAGACCATATAGAGTATTGTTTAAATTTGAGCTTTGGATCATATCTTTTTTCTAATAGTAATTTTATATGGATTATCTATTTGTTTTCAGTCAACCTGTTGTCTATTATTTTGTTTATATTTTTTAAAATGTGCAAAATAACAAATTGTATTCAATATCAATTTTCTTTTCTCCAGGCAGCAATCCCTGTTCCATGTTCTTGCTGCGTATTCTATCTATAACACGGTAAGTTGGAGCATGCTTACCCAAAGCTCTTTAAGTTGTATTCTGAGGACCTGGTGGACTCTTCCAGCACTCCCTTCCTAACAAGGCCCTTTGGGCTTCACTTCTTCATCTCAGGCCTGGATGGTCTCGACAGACCCTTCGAGGTCTATGGATCTCTTCCAGGCGCCTGTGGTAACCCTGAGTCTTAGAGCAGAGCTGACTTGGAGGTGAAAGAAGTACAGCATGCCAGTGAACCTCACCTCGCCCCCCTCACTGCGCTTTTTCTAGTCTGTTTGTTTTATTATTGTGTTGTTTTGTTTTTATTTTAAGCAAACAGGACTAAGAATGAGCAGGGCTGGAAGGACAGGGAGTTGGTAGCTAGATTAATTTTTGTTTGACTCAGGATCACATTTTATCCACTTGGTGAAGTTTAGTTAGGACCGACCTGTGCCTACTTGCTGTCCCCAAAAGTAGGCTAGAGCTAACCTTTCTGGTGATGGAACATGCTGTTCCATAGATATTCATCATTCTGGGGCAGATGATGATTTGGGGAAAGACGAATTAGGGTTGAACCTAATTTGGATGTTCAATAAATGCTTGTTGACTACATTTCAGGGAAGATAGCCCTGAACCTTGAGAAATGTACTTTCCATTGTAATTAAAACCTTGAAGTTATAAGGGACAGACATTCTCAAACTAGGGAAAGTTATAAACGAGTTTATTAAAAGGACTTCTCATAAAAATGAAGCAAGAGTTGGTTGGGCCTCGTGGGAGTTGGAGCTGGAAAGCAAGAGCCTTCAGTGAGAAAGGTCTGCACTTTTTCTCTCTTCCACTCTGGAGCCACATGCCACTCTAACGATCCCTGCAAACTGTTTATTCCACTCCTCCTCTCATGCAGATCGCTTTCTTTGCCTACTTTCCAGGTTTGGCATGACTAAGACTGTACCCACAGAGCCACCGTGGCCATTCTGTTCCAGTACGCACCTCTGGTTGCCGTCTCTGCGGCTTTCTTCCTGGAGAGAGTGTATGACTAGTCACTGCCCCCAGTTAGTTATTGCCCTGAGGTCAGGTGTCTTCCTCTGCTCCATCAGCTTTGGTTCACGTGGCACCAACGTGAATCCCTGAGACCACATTATAAGCAGAGAATATGGGGAGAGTAGGCACTTCTCAAAGATGGGGCATAGGCTAGATGGGTATCTCCAGATGTGTCCATGAATAGGTCCAAAAATTAATAGGAGACAAGAATGCGAGTTGGGAACTATAGGAGAGATCTGTCAGCATCTGAGCAAAGAAGAGAGATATTGAACTGAGAATAGTACATAAAAAAGAAAAGCTATTGCGCTCTTTACAGAGGTTATAGCAGTATAGAACAGGGGATAATAAAAAATACATGTAGGTTCAGACTTTGTCCACACCTCTACATTAATTCTTAACACATTTTATTCTTTTCTGGCTCAATGCTGTAAAGACTTATAATATTTTTCTATAGACTTGCTTACTAAATAACATGTTTAGGCATTTTCTGATTATTTTATAGGTCAATTTTTTTTTATACGTACATAATCGTGTAATGTGATCTTAAAACCCCCTGTTTCTTTGTTCTTATTTACACTTTAGGAAGTGGGATACTGTCAGGGGATGAGCCAGATCACAGCTTTGCTCCTTATGTACATGAATGAAGAAGATGCTTTCTGGGCCCTGGTCAAACTCTTCTCAGGCCCCAAACATGCCATGCATGGTAAGAAACCCCCATAGTTTCTCATTAACAATAAGTAGGGGAGTAGAGAAAAAAGGCAAATGAAAATACAAGTCCCACTGTGGGAGATGCTCAGTAGAGTTAAGTACAAAAACTCCATGTCTTGGGGTTTGTTCAGTTCATCAGTGTTTGTTACTGATTTCTTGTTTCATTCTCTCTTTTTTTGAAATTTTCTAAATTTTTCTGTTCACATTTATACTCCTTTGTGTTTACCCTAAAGTATATTGTTGGCATTTTTCCTTCCTTGCCCCTTGAATCAGTAGAAACTAATTTTAGGTTTAGAGGAATTTAGGAAAAGCTGATTATTCAGAGAAATAAAAAATACCTTTTGATCAAAACTTTTAGACAGTCATACAGTTATCATTTCAGTGAAATATATACTGAATATTGTGAAGTATAACTCTTTTGTCAAAGAATATTAATTGAGAAATGACACTTAGGTGTTCAAAGAAAAGGTACAGAATAACTAAGTAGTTTTGTATTTCAATTGTATGTTTTCATTTTTTCAGCCATAAGATTGATTTCATTTTACATAAAAGGCATTCCAGACACTTATTATTTAATATTTTAAAACTTGCATAATTTTTTGATTTTCAAGTTAGAAGACTGTTTTTAATCATCTTTTCCTTATTGTAATTGCCAAGCATATGCAATAAACTTTACTTTAGAAAGTCTGGATTGCAACATGTCTTGGAAATAAAGTGACATTTGCCTATATAATAAAAAGGTATTTACCCAGTGCCATTCATGTGATGATGCCAAATGAAAAACAAAATTAAATACTAATTACTCTAAGAATAGATCATCTAAACTTTGTTCGTGAATATTTAAACCTTATGTGATAGGGAACCTGCCACATGTTTAAAGTGCTATTTTAATATTTTCAAAATTATGACCTACAGTCCATAGTTTATTAAATACCACATATTTACCATGTGGTTTTTGTGGGGATATTTCATGTGTGTGGTATGTGTGTGCACATGCATGTGTGCATATGTGTGTGTTTGCATTTGGCTGTCTCTCAGTGTTGCATGTAAAAGTTTTAATAAATACTATATGCATGATAACTGTTTCTGGATAGTTTGCACCCTGAAAATAGACTCCAGAAATTAGACACGTTACATTGAATTGCTGTCCAATAGGCAGTATCATTTAAAAAGCTACCTTAAAGAAAAGTCACTGTGCCTTATATCAGTCACTTTGCTTTACTGGTCGGTGTTGCTGATTATGTTTAAATACAATGGAATGTTACAATTTAGGTAGTTTGTAATTATGTGGAACACTGCTCAATTTTAGAAAAATTATTTTTTAAAAACATACTTGATAGCTTACTTTCAACTAGTTATTGTCACCAGTCTGATCAGTAAAGCAGTGGTAATTTTACTACCCTAACATTTACATTTACAGTGCAGTTTTGGTCATTAGGAGTAATTTGTTCATAGAGATACTTGTTTTAAGGTCTGCCTGTGAGTTGTTAGAAGTACAGCTTACCTCAGTTCTTTGTGTTTCCTATATGAGAGTGGTAATTATCACTTATAAATGTATAGAATAAAGTGAGGACTGGAAAAAACAAGACTTAAGATACCAAGTCCTGGGGTATAACTGGAAGTGAAGTGAAGAAATAAAAGTTAGGTATCTTAACCTTAAGCTAATGTTTATTATTGAAGAGCATTACTTTTTTCAAAATCAGACTTTTTCTTGAATTACCATTCCTCTCAAATTGACCATGAAAGTAGCACAGATGGAGAGATATAGATTTTTTTTTTTAAATGAAATCATTTCACTGGAAAATATTAGTAAGGGAGGAATAAAATCTTTATCTCTGGGAATTTTTACACACAACCTAATAGCATTAGTTAAGAAATAGTCCTTCCCCAAAGATTATACAGCAGTTTTTCCCAATAGTGTGTTCCCTGGATTCTTGGAGGAACACAATTTTACTGTTTGGAAACAGATGTTTTGTGAGGAGAAAATGGACTTCAAACTCATATAAGTCTAGGAGACTGAGTTAAACAAGGAAAAACAGCTTTTTTTAGTCTGTAAAACAACTTAGAAACATTAAGTAGCTCTTACCCATCATGAGTATCCAAGAGGGGTATGTAGGGCAAAAAACATCTCCCCTGGATTCTTTTTTAAAAACATAGAATATTTTTCAAAGTTACACAGGACCAAGTTTGTTAAGTACTAATATGGAGGAAGTATAAATCATAAAGCCATTGAGTATATGTCAGCTTTAAGAGATTGTGTAGAATGTCTGAAAGGAAACTTGTGACTAGAAGTAGGTGTAGAGTTCTATGAGTTAGACACACAAAATTAATACTAACTAAACATTTACAATTAGTTTCCATCTAGAAATCTTATATTGTATAATCTGTGGTATAAAATATAATTCTTGATGTAACATTGGTCATATACTACCAGTGTATTTTAGCTGATGTTAAAATATCACTTACAGAAAGGATTAAAAAGTGATTTTAAAAAAGAAAATTTAGAAGCATGATACTAATGGATTTGTTAGAATAAACCTGAAAAAAGTAATAAAATTTTTATTATGCAATGTATTAACAGTAAAACAAAATGATAAGAAATCAAGATTAATCTGTAAAAAAATCATGCATTTAAGGTATAACCCAGTACTTTAAGAGGATGGATAATCTTGATAAATGGCTTTAGTTTTCACTTTTTCTTAGCTTCTTAGTTTTCGTTTTAATTCAGAAGTATTCTGTCCTCTTTTGTATTTTTATAAAGTTATAGGAGACCTTTAGAAAACAAATGCTAGATCTTGAGTTTCATTAACCAAAGCTCATACACAATTATTTTTTTGTTGAGGAGGAAAAATATTTTGGTAACTACTGGATTTATTGTTTGTTATCATTGACAGTTAAACATGAAAGGAATGTGTTCATTTTAAAAATAGGGATTTTTGTTGATATTGTTTATGAAATATTTTTATGTTTGTATTCTAGGATTTTTTGTCCATGGTTTTCCTAAACTGTTGAGGTTTCAAGAACATCATGAAAAAATACTGAATAAATTTCTGTCCAAGCTTAAGCAACACTTGGTAGGTAGATGTGACATTGACTTACACCCACCTACAACCAAGTATAAAGGTAGAATAATTGAGTGCAGCCTTTGGTCTCAATTACCTTGTCCATTTCATTTACTATGCAGTTGTAATTGCTAGTTGATTAAAGAACATTGGATTTGTGAAATTTAATATTGATGAACTATTACAATCCTAACTCAAACTTCTTTGAAGCTGATACACACAAACCATAAAACTTTTAAAGATATATGATATACCAGTAATTTTGGAGGTGTTTTTATTTCACAAAAGTATTTAAGGGTCATAAAAACTCATCCTTTGTGAACCATATGGAAACTCTATGATAAAACAGTAGTTTAGTCAACGATGCTTTAAACTATATTAAAAAGAATCCAAATGTTATGTTTGATTTGCAAAAGTAAAAATGAGGGAGGAGAGGAAGTAGAAAAGAAAAAATAGAAATACTTGAGCATGAAAAAGATTGTGATAAAATGGTTTTATGTTTAGCTTTGACAGCTACCTCTAATGGCCTTCCTAACTTAGTATTATATGTCATAATTTGTTTGCTACAATCCAGAAATTGTCAAGTCTTTGTTTTTTCAGGATTCTCAAGAAATCTTCACAAGTTTTTACACAATGAAATGGTTTTTTCAATGTTTCCTTGATCGTGTGAGTATTTATTTACAAAACCAATCATAAAATTATAAATGCTAGACAGGGCAAACTATTAATCTTCTTTCTGTTTTGTTTTTAATTAGACTCCCTTTACACTAAACCTCAGAATATGGGACATCTACATCTTTGAAGGAGAACGAGTTCTTACTGCTATGTCTTACACTATCCTAAAATTACACAGAAGTAAGAAAACGTTTATATAAAGATTTCACAAACATCTGACCATTTTTTAACTCTGATTTCTCATTCCTCGCTTAACTTCATTTCCTTTTAGTAGTGGGCTAAAAAAAAAAAAAAAAAATGAAAATCAGCCAAGAAACTATCTTCACTTGCTAGTTTACTTTCATTGGTTCTTATGACTAGAAGCTTACTATATTGCAAAGATCTTTTCTCTATATCAGTTTTATTTTTTAGACTTAAGCAGTAGACTGCAGTGTGCTTGTGTTGCCGTAATATCAGTCTTATTAAGTATTTGTTTCCTCTGGGACTCCCTCATTCTTTCTATCATTCTGAATCTCAGGTTTGTAATAAAAGAGAGAGACCAAAGAAACCAGGCACCTTAATTAACAGGTCTAGTGAGGACATTTTCCATTACTTTTCCTTTATCCAGAAGAAAATGCCCAGCTCTAAGTTGTAGACCAGAGATGTGGAATCTCCAGCTCATCTCTCTGTCTGACTGCATTGTGTCCTCTGGGGCAAGTACAGACCATGTCTGTAGTTGCCTAAATGCAACAAGGCTTTAAAATTCTGCGGCTGCAATATTTCAAGGGCTCTGTAAATTTAATGTGCCATGCCTTACTTTAAAATCAAGAAATGAGAGGATTTTTTTTTTTCATGAAATGAAGAGCCTTATTTATCTTGAAGTCTCAATTCAACCTTAAAAATTATGTGACTCTTTTTGTGACTATTCAGAGAAGAGAATCACTGAAAGCTTTACAACTGCGTATATAGCACTTCAGATCGAGGTCACTCGGCACAGTTACATGTTCATAGTAGTCTCCTTCACGTTATTCTCGAATGATTCATCTGTTCAGTTTCCCAGCTAAATTATAAGCTCATTGAATACTTGGAGTTATATGTTGTAGTTTTTCTTCCTTCTGTGCTTGGCGTTGAGCTAGGTACATGTTAGGTGCTTTAATATAAGATTGATCACATGAAATGAAAAGCATGGACTTCGTGAGCCCCAGATTATCCAAACTTTACATGGGAATGAAAATTCCCTTTAAAAGCATGTTTGTATTGTTTACTCTGAAAGAAAAAGGTTCCGAAGTGTGGTGGTTTGTTTCCCTTACACTCTAATTCTTATACCCCCAACACACAAACCACAGCACCAAAACAAAGCAATTGACAATGAGTCCAAGACTGTCAAAACCACAGGAGCTCAATCGATTTCTCTCCATCTCCCCTTTTTCTCCCCACCCCTTCCCCATTCCCTGTTTCCTCTCTTTCCAGATTATAAACTGACTAAGATTGAGAACAAAAGTATACTTTTTATTAAGATATATACTTATTAGTTTCATGCTTCCTAAACATGAATAGAATCATAATGCCCTATTTCTCCATGGGTCTCTTCTCCCTCCTAAAGTATGTTTTACTCTATAACTCTTGATACATTTTGACAAGTAAAAAATTTCTTCATCCTTTGTAACTAAACTTCAAGCATAACAGTTGCTTTATATGCTGTCATTTCATTAGGCTAAATAAGCTGTGGAAACACTCTGTCTGCTGCCGTGTATCTTTTTCTAGGGAAGAGAAAGCTCAAATACTTACAGAAAGTTTCTTTATCACCATAGAAAGCTTCAAAAACTCTTTCTGGGAACCTTAACCAGTAGTTAGCTGAAGCTCCTACCCTCCTGCCCTGGTTCATCACACAGTAGTTTTAAATAGTAAAAAAAGCTAGAAATAACCTAAATGCCCAATATTAAAAGACTGATTATATAAATTATAGTGCATTCATACAGTAGACTCTTATAGTTGTTACTAATTAGTGTAAAATTCTGTATGTTGAAGTCAGATATCAGTGATATACATTATTGAGTAGGGAAAAAAACGAGGTGAATGACATGGAAAGTATAATTTACATTTTTAAATTGATATACATGTACACACATCTATCTACTTGTAGGGCAGTGGGATCTTAGGTGATTTTTACTTTCTGTTTTGTATCTATAATTTGATTTTTCAATAAAATTAATTTCACAAGTAGAAATATAAATAAAACTAGTAATTCAGATTTTTTGAAATTCTAAAACAGTAAAAGTATAGACCTAAAAGTGGATTTAGAGCTCCATGTCAATAAAACAGAAAGATCTCATGTCGTCTTGGGTGGTCTTTTAATGTCTATTTTCTCTAAGAGGCTCTTGCTCTAGGTTAGTATTCATGCCTAGGTGTGGTTATTCTTACACCACTGAGACAGTATAAGTACTCCCTTCCCCATCTTTCCTGTAGGAGTACCTGCTTTTCTCTGTGACTGCTTTAATATCAGAAAATATTTTTGTTACTGAGCTTCAGTGATATTCACAATGCCATATTTAATTTGTTTGCTGTGCCCTTTTCAAAAAATATTACACCAGAATAGAATACATTTTCTCAACCTAAAGTAGCTATTGACAGCATTTTTATTTCTCTTCTCCTTTCTTAGAACATCTAATGAAATTGTCTATGGAAGAACTTGTAGAATTTCTTCAGGAGACCTTGGCCAAGGACTTTTTCTTTGAAGATGATTTTGTAATTGAGCAGCTTCAGATTTCTATGGTGGAACTAAAGCGGGCAAAATTAGACCTTCCAGAACCTGGTAAGAAATATCCAAACACTTGATATCTAAATGATAATTATGATTGGAAGACACAGCACAATTAACACAGGCCGTTTCTGTTTCCAAACGTAAGCATTTTACATACTCATGATGACATAATGTAAATCAGTGTCTTACCAGCTGCTTGTGACTTTATTTTAAGAAAAAGAAAATAAATGTATTAATTAAATTGCCCTTTCCTCATGGAATAACTGTACTCTTCTGACTTAACCTTAAAGTTTGGTTGGCAAGTAATGCTGTTCGACAGAAGTAGCCATGTCACTTTAAACTAGCATAATCATAAGCACTTTTTACATTAATCATTTTAATTTGTGAAACCATATACACTAGCAGAGCAAGGAAAGTCCTATTTTATAGAAGAAGAAACTGATGCTAAAATGCTTCACTATGAAGTTATAGAACCAGCAGATAGCGTTACTGACACACGAGTCTGACTACAAATCCAGGGCTCTGCAGTATGTTGTAGTGTGGATAATATATTTTATTTAGTTATTCCAAGACATCTTCCAGCACCTCCTATTAGGTTTTCTGCTAGATGCTGTGCTGGGGAGTAACTGAAAAGAAAGTCATGCTTCTTGCTCTCAGGTGCACACAGGAAAGATAAAATTCACACAAAGACAGATTATGCAGGGGCAGTAATAGAGCTAGGTACAGGAAGCCTGGGGAGGGATCAGAGGAAGGGTAGCAGAGGACGAGAGGGAAGAAAAAAAAATGCGACATCAGCGTAGGATAACTTTTAAGAGTTTTGGCTAGATATTACTTGACAGTGGGTGATTTCCTGAGAAAAAGTTATTTTGCCCTTTTCCTTTCTGACCTTTGTTGTATGGATGGGTGTGGGAGGGAGTAGGGAAGTGGAAGATCCTGGGTGAGAGATGAAAGTGAGTAATGTCAGTGCTATATGCTCTTTGATGGCATTGGATTGGGCACCTCCACTCAGTGTGGCACAGACTCTGATGTCACCGGCTTGGATGTGTGTGTGCAGAACAAGCAGAGATACATTCACGGAAAACATCTTTTTACTGTGGTAAAAATCAAGATGCTCTGCTGTTAGTTACTTAATTGCAAGGGGTCTAATCATCACTGTTTCTCTGAGGTTCCTTCTGGGTCATCAGGATTCACTAGAAAATTATCACAGCAATAATCAGGTGTGGGCACAGGCCCTGTGCAATTGCCGCCTTTGCTAAGTGAGGTCAACCCTCTCGTGTCCAGTGTAATAACTGATTCTTTCCTGCAGCAGGGAGTGCATCTGGGAGTACAGTTACTAACATGTTCTTGCTAGTATAACAATTTATTTTTAAGTATCTTGCCTGTTTTAAAAGTTTAAGACAAGTTTTAGTAAAAGACATATAGAGAAAAAATACATAGAACAGAACTGTTGAAGCATGAGAATAAAATATCAAAACTTACGTTCTTGGCATCTGCCAGCTAACATTTGTTGAATGCTTACTGTATGCCACTTACTACATGCACTATCATTTAATTTCTAAAAATAACTAAAGAAAGTATTCATCCTCATTTTACACATTAAGAATCTTGGAGTCTTTTGTAAGGTCTTTTTACTAGGAAATGGTAGAATGGGGGTGGAGAGTAGAGCAGAAGGCTAAGAGGGTGGGCTAGATAAATTCAACCAGAAGCATTGGCTCGATTTTGCTCTGATCAGACTGGCAGTTAAGATCAAATGTGGCCGGGTGGCCCTGGACCTTTAGGACAGTATTTCATCTGTTTCTCTGCTACTACATTTACTTTTTGGACTTTTTTGCCCCTCAGCCTGCCTGTCATTACCCTCTTTACCTTATTATAAGCTATGCATGAAACATTAAGATAATAAAATGAACATCATAGCAAGAAACTTTAGTATTAACTCTATCATTTAAAAAGCCTATATGAGCATGTTATTTCTCTTTAGTTCCTTACATTCTTGTGTGAGTTTGCAGTGTCCCCAGGGATGTACAACAGGGACTGTTTTTAGACCCGCACTTACACGTGGTATTGCTAATTTTTTTCTTTTCTTTTTTTTTTTGCTGCTTGAATACAGTATTCCTTTGTTATTTTGATTTGCATTTCTTTCATCTTTATTGAATGTTTTTCTTCTGTCTTAATTGGGCATTTTAATATCTTCTTCTGTAAACTTTCCTCTTCATCTTCTGCCCATTTTTCTATTGATCTATTTTGATAAGTTAAGGAGATTGGCCAGTTTAATATATGTTTTAGGTACTTTTCATGTAGGCTTCAAAATTTTTTAATCAGCCTTTTTTTTAATGGCCTCTCGATTTTATGTCTTGGGTAAAGAATTTTCCACATGCAAAATGAAAACTTGTTTTAATTACTCATATTTTCTCATCACTTTTATGTTTTTATTTTTTATGCTTGAATCTTTATTTTTATACTTGAATCTAATCTAGAATTTCTTTTTGTGTAAAGAAAGATGTAAGGACTCTGCTTTCCTGTAGTTCAAATAACTCGCCATATAGCTTAACAGCCTCTTGTAATTTGAGATGCCATCTTTGTCATATAATAAAGTTCCCAAATGTCTATATCTGTATCTCAGCATTTTATTCTGCTCCAGTGATGTATACTTTTATAGTTACAATTTTAATACCTATTTAATATCTAATTTTTCCTCATTATTTTGTATTATTTTGTCAGGGTATTAGAAAAGAATCCACTAGTATTTTAGTTGAGATTGCACTGAATTTAAAATGATTGAGAGAAAATTGATATTGAAAAGAATGAGTTTTTCTGTGTACAAGCTTTTAGTTTTCACTTGTTCAAGTTTACCTTTAACATCCCTCATTTGAATTTTTTTTCTTTATATGACTGTTACATATTTCTTACCCACCCATACCAACCCCACCCCATCGGAGATTTTATCTTTCTTATTGCTATTACAAGGTGATCTTTCCTTCCAATTTTTTCTAACTAGTTAGGAAAACTTTTGGTATACAAATGTTTTTAAATTTTTTTGTGTGTGGCAAAATACATATAACATGAAAGTTACCACTTAACCCTTTTTCAGTGTGCAGTTCAATGGTATGAAACACATTCATAATGTCTATCCGTCACCACCATCCATTCCCATAACTCTTTTCCTCTTGTCAAACTGATGCTCTATGCCTGTTAATCAAGACCTCTCTATCTTCCCTTCCCCAGCCTCTGGCAACCAACATTCTGCTTTCTATCTGTGACTTTGGCTACTCTTAAGTAGCTCATACAAGTGGAAACATACAGTATTTGTCACTTTGTGACTGGCTTATTTCACTTAGCATGATGTTCTCAAAGTTCATCTGTGTTGTAGCCTGTGTCAGAAGTGCCTCTCTCTTTAAGGCTGAATAATGTTCCGTGTATGCATATATCACATTTTGCTTATCCATTTGTTTGTAGATGTATACTTGAGTTGCTTTCACATTTTAGCTATTCTTAAATAATGCTGCTAGGAACATGGGTATACTAATTTCTTTTCAAGACCTTGCTTTTAATTCTTTTGGGTATGTACCCAGAAATGGAATTGCTGGGACATATTGTGACTCTATTTTTAATTTTTTGAGAAACTGCTGTAGTGATTTCCACTACATTCCCACTAACAGTAGACAAGGGTTACAATTTCTCCACATTCTTGCCAACCTTGTTATTTTCTGGGTTTTGTTTTGTTTTGTTTTTAGTAGACTTCCTGATCGGTGTGAAATGGTATCTTTATTGTAGTTTTGATTTACATTTTTGTAATGATCAGTGATGTTGATCATCTTTTCATGTGCTTATTGGCCATGTAAAAAATGTGTATCTTCTTTGGAGAAATGTTTGTGCAAATTCTTCGCCCGTTTTTGAATTGGGTTATCGTTTTTTTGTTTGTTTAGGTGTTTCCTCTATATTCTGGATATTAAATCCATATCGAATAGGTGATTTGCAAATGTGCTCTCCCATTCTGGGTGTTGCCTTTTTACTTTCTTGATATTGTCTTTTGATACATAAGATTTTAAAATTTTCATCAAGTCCATTTTTTTGTTGTTGTTGCTGGTGCCTTTAGTGTCATATCCAAGAAATCACTGGCAAATTCAGTGTCATAAAGTGTTTGCCCTATGTTTCTTTTCTAAGAGTTTTATAGATTTAAGGGTTACATTTAGGTCTTTTGTCTATGTTAAGTCATTTGTTGTTTTTTTTTGCATAAGAATAATTATTTTCCCCAGCATCATTTATTAAAAAGGCTGTTCTTTCCCTGTTGAATGGTCTTGGCATCATTTAAACATATGTGTGCTTCTGGGCTCTCTCTTCTATTCCATTAGTCTCAAAGTAGATGTCTTTATTCCAGTACCACATGGTTTTGATTACTGTAGCTTTGTGGTAAGTGTCAAAATCAGGAAATGTCCTCCAGCTTTTAAGATTGCTTTAGCTATTTGGGATACCTTGAGATTTCATATGAATCTTAGGATGGGTTTTTCTTTTTCTGCAAAAAATCTCATTAGGATTTTGGTAGCGATAGCATTAAAGCTGTAGGTCACTTTGAGTAATATTGGCATCTTAATACTAAGTCTTCCAATCCGATCCCTGGTTTCTTTTAGCAATGTTTTGTAGTTTTCATTGAACAAGCCTTTCACCTCTTAGGTGAAGTCAATTCCTGAGTATTTTATTCTTTTTGATGCTATTATAAGTAGAAATTTTAAAATAATTTTCTTTCAATTTATTCATTGTTAGCGTATAGAAATACAACTAGTTTTTGTGTGTTGACTTTGTACCCTGCCTCTTTGCTGAACTCATTTATTAGCTC